>PGTU02012283.1:0-24210 GCA_002896215.2 Cicer echinospermum | reverse complement strand
TTGCGATATTATTTTAGTTAAATCGTTGTTGATACCCGAGTGATAGGTGACACCATGGTAAACTGTACTGACCCGTGATAGGTGTACATTTACCGATTTATATTTTGTTTGGTGGTGTGCGACCCGTGATAGGTGGCACCTGGTAACTGTACGGACGTGACGTGTTGACCCGTGATAGTTACCGGTATACTTTCGGTACTGATGATAGTTTAATTTTGTTTGCGATTTATATTTTTTGGTGGATTGTGTTCTTGACCTCGTGAATCGTTGATCGATGATTTTAGTAAAGTGTCGACACCATGGTAACTGTACATGACCCGTGATAGGTGGTACATTTACGATTCCCGCTTTTCTTATTAGTAAATCGTGTTGGACCCGTGATAGGTGACACCTCGGTAAACTGTACTGACCCGTGATAGGTGGTACGTTTTATGATTTACGCATTTTAGTAAATCGTGCCTGACCCGTGATAGGTGGCACCTCGGTAATTGGTACTTTGGCCTGTGATAGGCGGTACAATTATGATTTACGGCCCTTCGAGGAGGGTTTGTTTGGAATTCCGAGGTCCATGCATTTGTGGCATATACGCATTGCATTAGGGTGCCTGGCACGCGAGTCATGTTTGATTTGAGTTCATGATTGGAGTGATTCGAATTTTGATTTTATCGTGATAACTGAGATGAAGGTGTTAAATGCTATGTGTTGTGTATTGTGTGTGAGTATGATGGTTATCGAACCTTTGTGTGTGTCGTAGTAATCGAGTAGAAATTGCTAAGTGTTAAGTGGTGAACTTGATTAGGAATGACTTAGGTTAATTTCATGAATTTTTGGAAAACTGATCAGGGAAATCGATTTCCCAATCGATTGGATGAAAGACAGGGGCTTGGCCAAATGAACAAAATCGATTAGCCAATCGATTTTGTAAATCAGCCTTTTAAAATCCCTTTCGAAATCGATTGCCCAATCGATTAGGCCTTAAGTCAGGGGCTCAGGAACCAATCAATCGATTTACCAATCGATTGAATTCAGCCCAGGATCCCGTTTCATTTAAGAATCCCTCACCAAATCGATTAGGAAATCGATTGGCTCGAGACCAGGGGCTCAGGAACCAATCAATCGATTTACCAATCGATTGAATTCAGCCCAGGCCTCTGTTTCCATTAAAAATCTTCACCCCAATCGATTGCCCAATCGATTGGCTCAGTGAAAATCCTCATTTTTAGTTGTATGATTAATTGCTCATGAATCTATCCATGTTTTGTTTTATCATGTGTTAATTAGGAGACCGAGAACTGCATTTTACCTTCATTTTCATTGGCAATGTAACGTATGAACTTTTCGCACATTGAAAATCCTGTTAAGATGCATGCTTAGTTAAAAAGTTGTTTTGAGCATTCAAAAACTTAACTGCTATGTGTTAACTGTTATTTTCTGGTTGGTGACCCTTTACACTATTGTGGAAATCTGGGCTTGCCCTCAGATGAGAGTCAGGACGGCCCTACTGGTTCGTACCCTACGAACAGGGATGGAGATGGAATGCTTGACTGCGGTTGTGTTAGGAGGATCTCACGGGGCGCGTGGAGATTACTCGGGGTGTATAGTTTTTGGTAGGATGATCAGATTAGGATGATGTATAGGGACTAGGGCCCTTCTTTTTGGTTTGGAGTATTTTAGTTCTGGAAAACTGTTACTTATACAAATATTATCAGTTTTATATCATCTTGAATGGGTTCCATGTACCATTTGATGTTTATGTAGAAATGTTTTGGATTTGTAATTGGAGAAACTTTTCCGCTGCTTGTAAAATTATAATGATCTCAATTATTTATCCAAAAGCATTTCCTATTTTATTTCTTTGTTCGTTTTTTATTACTTTTAGAAAAAAAATATACCCTCGCCTTGAAAAACGGGGTGTTACAGTGTGCAAATTTAATTGTCAAGCCAACTAAAATCTAATAGCTTAAACAACATTAGCATCAAGAAACGCATCAGAGTCCGAAACAACAGCTCCTAAAAGCAGACCTTTCAAGAATAACTTTTTTCACTGTATTTTGAGTCTTTTGAAAATATTAATCTTGGACTTAAACCATGGTTTGTGTGAAAGTGGAAATAAAAAAGAGTGAAATAATAAAATATTTTTTCATTATTGGTGGTCAAACCATGATTTGCAAATTTTAATATACAACAGGCTAATCTTTTCACTTGATATTAATTAGTTTATTGGTTGAAAATACAAACTGAGGCAGGTACATAAAGCAAACATTGCTTAACCGTTGAACAGAAATATCGTTAGTGTGACTTATTGCATATTAGTAGTCAATCATTCCTCTTTTACCATTTCGTATAATTTTTTGCATGAGTGATTTGGTTTGTGTTGAGAATATAACAAATCTGCAATTTTTACTTCTTTGGAATGTCAAAGGTGTAGGGAATTTGAAATAAATTGGTTATTTACTACTTCCACATCAAGCATAAGTTATGTAGCTTGTTTGCGGTGTGAGTTAGTTTGTTCTCTTGGTTTCTTTTGTGTTCCTATGTCTTGTTGTGGTGGATTATATGTAACATCTTTTGTGCAAATCTTGTGTGAATGACTTTTAGTTTAACAAAATTATTTTATTTGCTTTTGAAAGAAAATTATGAGACTTGCTTCTGTTAATGGCATCAAGAGAACAGAGATTGAGGCTTTCTCTACAATTAATCAAAGCCATCAAATAATAACCTAGGCATATAATGACTTTCTACATTTAATTACAAAGATTGACATGTTTTTTTATATTTGAAGCTATGACCAAAAAAAGAGGTTACTTATAATTTTTTATTTTTAATTTAGTAGCCTAATCGATTTATGTCTCTACTAATATACAAAAATACAATAAAAGACCTAAGTAATTAGACTTAAGTGTTAATGAACATCAGTTAAAGATGAATTGTTCGAGAAAATTCAAATATGAATCTAGACTGAAATAATTATTATTCGAATTTTACTTATATCTCATCCGAACCTTAAATTACTAGAAGCTATTTTTTAAGGGTTAAAATACTTTTTGAGAAAATTTCGTAAAAATATAATTTCAATTATTATATTATTTGCATCTAGCAAACAAACGACTCAAGACTATGTGAATCGATGGAATATAGTGGAATGGAGTGGTAAATAATGAAGTTCCATTGTTTGGATTTAAAAAAAATGAGTCGAATGGAGTGGAATATAATGGAATCCTTCGTTTTCTTTCCTTTCAATTTGAGGTGTATGAGATAAAATCATACCATTTATGTTATATTTCATCATTAAATAACCAAACAATATAATAGATATTATACTCCATTTTTGTTACACACTATTCCACTTCACTCCATTATATTTTATTCTGATCATTTAAAATATAAAAACAAAGTTTAGGGATCTATCTGAGAGTTTAGAGAGGAAGAGAGAGGAGAGCTTTGGGGAAGAGAGTAAAGGAAAAATAGAGACATCTTTCACATGTTATTCTAGAGTGTTTTTAAAGAGAATGGCATATGACACTACAAGAAATTCCATCATTAATGGCCAATTTTACAAATATTTTTTGGCCGAAAAAAACCCTTACAAATTAGTGGCTGAAAAAGCCATCACAAATACAAAAATTCAAATTGGCTTTATTTGTGGCTGAAAAAGCCCTTACAAAAAATTAAAATTTTAGCTGGATTTTGTGGCTGCCTAAGCCCTCACATAATCACAACGTTGTCATTTTGTGAGGGTTTAGGCCGCCACAAAATTCAGATGAAATTGGAGCCTTTTGTGAGGGCTTTTGCAGCCACAAAATCAATCCTTTGTGAGGGTAAAGGCCACCACAAAGGCAAGCAATTTGTGGCCGCCCAGGCCGCCACAAAAGAATTGATCCGTTGCACTTTGTGGCGGCAAAGGCCGCCAAAAATTTCCATAGTTTTGTTGCACGTTGTGGCCGCCCAGGCCGCCGCAAAAGACTTCATTTTTGATCAGTAAAGCCGCCACAAAGGATTTTGTATCGTTGGCTTTCGTGGCTGCTTTGGCCGCCACAAAGGATCAACCATTTTCTATAAATATCCCTTCACTAGTCTTATCATTTTTCACTTCTACCTTCTATGTAAACCTTTTTTCTAAATTTTCTCTCCACCTTCTCTCTACAAAAATTATTTCTCCAAGTTTTTTCTTTACTATCTTGAATTTTGATAAGTTTATATTACATATTTACTTTTTTAATTTTATTTTTGATTTGAAGATATTTATTTAATTAATGTTATTGAATTTTTATTTTGACAGTGGTGATATATTGTGTTTACTTCGAAGAGTTGTCAGCTCTGTGAAAGCTTCAAGTCAGACACTACCGACATCAAGTTAGTATTTTATACATTTTAAATATAGATTAGTAAATTATGTGATATTATAAATATATTTATATTATGTTTAAATATAGATTAGTAAAATATGTGTTATTATAGATTTATTATACAAAAATAGAAATTATGTTGTTTACATAATATATGAATATATGATAAATAAAAATTTGAAACACATGTAAAACTTTTTGATTTTAATATAACTATTTTTAAAAAACATTATTAAAATTGATGATATTAATATTTGTTGTTAGTTATTAAAAAGAGTTGTAGTTGAATTCGTACAAAAAATTTATATACTTTAATAGTCTCTATTTTTATTTATATATATAGGAGTTATTTTATGAAAAATTTCATTAAACATCATTTAAAATTTTATTTTCGTTTATATAATTATAGTCTTGATAATAATTTATTATATTGTTTGCAAATGCTCCCTTAATTGACATATAAAGTATGTCAAAATTTTATATATAATGCTTTTGAAAAATAAAGCAATTAATATATAAAACATTGATATATATATATATATATATATATATATATATATATATATATATATATAATATATATATATATATATATATACATACATAATTTATATATTTATTTAATTTTCAGAATAAGCATAGTTGGATGTACGATAGGAATTTTTCCTAGAAGAAAGGGTCTTAAACAATTGATGACTCTTCATCATATGCATATTTTTCCACTGTTTTAGTCTTATTTATCCTCAATCATCAGTTAAATTAAGGATTTATTTGATCCATTTTGTTGATTTTTGTTCTTTGAGTTAATAAAATATTTTTTGTTTTTATTTCGTTGATTAAGTAGGAATTTGTCGTAATTTTACATTGCGCTTTGTGTTTAGTGCAGTGCTGAATTTTGGTGAAAAATCAACATGATATATGTGGAGTATTTCAGCAATATCTGGAGTTCTAGATGTCCAATTAGTGTCACTCCAAGTGCTCATGAAAGCTAAGATCCATATCTACAACTTTCATGAAGACCAAATTCCGATGCAAAAGATGAGACAAATGCAAAATACATCAGACAGCAGATGTTGTGCGCCTGGAGCGCGCCCTGCGCACCTGGAGCGCATTTCTTGTGTTTCAGTTCTGTCAACGCGCGCCTGGAGCGCGCCTGGAGCGCCTGGGGCGCGTGACGCGCATCAGCAATCATAAAAACGCAAATTTTTACTGTTTATGGATCTCTTTTTGACTCTTGGGAACTTGGGAGACTTGTGCCTTAGCATAGAAACTCAAAGACGGCCGTTTCTAACGCGAGAGTGTAGAAAATTGTCGAAGATGAAGGGGGGATGAGATGTCCATGTTGTTTATGTTAATTGTACATACATATATATAGACATGGCTTCAGTGTCGGGTGTAGGAGGATCAAGAGGAACGGGAACGGCGTGAATACGAGGAATATCCAAAACATTATGTGGTAAGAAAAAAGTTGTTAAACCACGTGTTGTTAATGACCCATCTCTCATGCCGATGCCGACGATTGGTACTAGTGGTGGAGCTATTCCTCTATATCCTGAGGTCCCTATAGAGCCTTATACCATAGACGAAATAATGGAACCCGGATGAGTTGATTGCTATAACCGCATTGTCATTATTCCAGAAGGAGATGGGTATGTAAACTATTTTAAATTATGATTGTTAGATATTTCATTATTGCATTTTACATTATTTTATTAATTAATTTTTATATTTAATTTGCATGCAAACTTTGAAGATATCTTCCTTTTAAATCATCTGCAAAGGCAATTGCTGAAGTCATACAAGATAAATATAAAAAACCATGTTTGTCTTGGGGTGAGATAAAATAGGATAAGACACCTCAATTTAGTGAAGTTGATCAATTTTTACATTGTTTCAAAGTAAGTGATATGATTAATTTATTTAATTACTAATTATACATTTGATTGCTTAATTGAAGTATATTTTTAATATTTTTTAAATTTAAACAAACAACAGACAAAATGTACTTGAAAAAGAGAGCATGATGCCGCAGTTTTGATTTCTTTTGGCCATCTCTTCTCCAAGTGTATGTCATCTATGTTGGCGTACGCACGTAATAAGGGCGAGGAAAAACAGCCGAGTTGGATTGGTGAAAATATTTGGAGTGCTTTGTGGAGGAAATGG
Organism: Cicer echinospermum; assembly: GCA_002896215.2. Taxonomy (NCBI): domain Eukaryota; kingdom Viridiplantae; phylum Streptophyta; class Magnoliopsida; order Fabales; family Fabaceae; genus Cicer; species Cicer echinospermum. Next base: position 17,701 of record PGTU02012283.1, on the reverse strand, counting down.
AACACAAATGCTTACAAACAAAAGAAAAAAAGCAAAGATTAATAGAGCATCTGAGAGGGGTACCAGTACTAATAAGGGAGGGTCTATGTCTGCTAGAGAATTAAATATTATATGGTAATTACTATTTATAATATATATCTATTAATTTATATTCAATTAATCATCACATTTCACCAACTAATTAAACTTGACATTAATTTAATATTTTAGGAAAAACAACTTGGAAGGGAGGTCACTCAAGTAGAGATACATTGTTATCTTCATGTTAATCCTGAAACAAATGAATATACTGATGGACTATCACAAATGATTCAGGTAATTATTATATATTAATTAGCCCTCTAAATTATTATATATTAATTAACTATTTTAATTTTTTAATTTTTAATTTTTATATAGGAACAACTTTAACAAATCATGAAAGAATGAGATGATCATCAAGCTACTCTTCCTCCTACTCAGCGAGCTGGTCCAGTGTAGCGGAAACAATATGAGACCGCAAGTTTTATGAGTATTAGTGGTGGCAAGTACAAAGGGCGTGTGTTGGGTGCAGGTAGTTTATCGTCAACATTTGTGAAAGGTCCAACAGGCTATATTCAGACTGAGACGTCTTTGTCTTATGCTAGTACGGATCGATCTCATCGTCCGTCGATAGATAATCTTGACAAGTTAAAGGAGCAATGGGCAAGTGAGCAAGAAGAAAAGACACACCAGCTGATACAAGCAGCAATTGATAAACGAAATGACGAATGGAAACAAAAGTTTCAAGAGCAGTAGCAGCAGTTTCAGCAACAACAACAATTTCAACAGCAACAATTTTAATTTTGTCCTGTGTTTCATCAGCAGTTTCCGCCTCGGCCTCAGTACTGGCATCAACAACCACTATTCTTGCAGCAATAAAATTACTCTAAATACTCCTAGCAGCAGCAACCGCCTCCAAATTTCCAACAGCAACACCAGGATCCTCTGAACTTTGCCTTCCAACAATAACAGCAACCAATGTTTCAGCAACAACAATATTATAATAATTATCAGTATGTTCCGTCATCTTCAAATCAAATTCCTTAACCTCAACCAGCTATGGCTCCTCCTTCGACTAGTGGTGGTGTAATTGAAGATGAAATCCAATTTCAAATCATGATGTCTCCTCCAACACAAATTAATAATACTTTTTAGGGACTTCTGTCGTCAGGTAACATTCCAACAAATAATGATGGAGGGAGTGGAGCTGATCAGAGGAATTATTACGATGATTGATGTATTTGAATATTTTCATAATTTTATTTTTGGTTTGTATGAACACAATTATATCTTGTCCTATTTAATTATGGTGTGTTTTATTTTTGGTTTGTAAGACATGATTTATTAATTTTAGAATGTTTTACTTGGTTTGGTAGTTTATTAATTTAATTAATATTAATATTATATTTTTATATACAATAATTATTTTAATTTTAAAATTTAATTTTTAATTTTAATTTAATTTATATTAATCTTTAATTTTAATTTTCATTTAAATATTATATTTTAAATTTAATTTAATTTTAATTAAATTGTAATATTACATTTTTATTTAAATTTTTAATTTATATTGATATTAGTTTATTATATATAACATATTTAATTGAAATGAAATTTAAATTTAAATTTAAATATTATATTTTAAATTTTAATAAAATTATAATATTATATTTTAAATTTAAATTTTAAATTTATATTCATATTAATTTATTATATATAATATCATTTTTTAATATTAATTTCGAATTTAATTAAATTATTTTTTTATTAAATTGAATATTTTGTGGCGCCTAAGCTCTCACAAAATATTTATTTTTTAATATGTTTCATCATTTGTGGCGGCCTAAGCCCTCACAAAGGGAGACATTTGTGGCAGCCTGGGCCCCGCAAAAGCTTAATTTTAAAAATCAGCTTTAACCTTTGTGGCGGCCTAATCCCTCACAAAAGCAGGATTTTGTGACGGCATTTGCCCTCACAAATGGCAACGTATATTTCACAATTTGTAGTCGTTTTGGCCGCCACAAAGGTTTGTGACCACCTTATTTGTGGTTGCCTAAGGCCGCCACAAATGTTTGCTTTGTGGCTGTTTTCCCCTTTTGTGAGGGCCTTTGGCCCTCACAAAATCAATGAATTTTTGTTGTGTGATTAATGTTTATGATTAATATATTTTTAATATTGACAATATTATCACAACATAGATTCGATTTGAATATTTATATCAAGCCCTTTAAAATCCTAATCTAATGCAAATTTTTAGTTCTCCCAAATTAGAGAGATTGGTATTATGAAGAACTAAATTATGGCCCTCGCGTTACCCAAGCATTAATTAAACCATTTCATAAATTTTATAAGTAATATTTAATATATTTTAAATATAATCTTATTAATACAGATCTAGTGTTGCAAGATGTTCGGTATTTGCCAAATTTCATTCTCGATCTTGTTTCCATTCGTTAACTAGTAAAGGGGACACAATTCAATGTGAACTTTTCTGATAAACTTTGTTTTATCTAGGACCACTAATTACTCGGGAATATTGGTTCAGTAAGCTCCAAAATGGAATATATCATTTGGATTATGGTGGTACTCCAACAATTTCTACTATAAGTAATCTTAATGTAAGCAGTTATGTTTTACATGTTCCAGATTCGACGATTTGGCGTTATAGATGTGGACATGTCTCTCATGCCAAATTAGAAATGCTTTGTGAAGATTTTCCTTCCCACTAATGTGAATAAAGATGTGGTATGTGATATTTTTCACTTTGCAAGCGAACGAATAATATCTTATACTTTAAGAACTAATAAAGTTAGTAGTCCTTTTGATTTAATTCATTTGGATTTTTGGGGTTCTGGTTCTTTACCCACTATACATACTTACATGTACTTCCAAACTGTTGTGGGTGATCACACTAGACACACTTGGATTGTGTTATTAAAATCTAAGCTTGAAGTCAAAGTAAAAGTTACGGATTTCATTTCTACGATGGAGAACCAATTTTCTAAAATAATAAAGGTTTAAGAAGCGACAATTAGACCAAGTTTCAGTTATATACTTATATGATATTTGTAGTAAGAAGAGTATCATCCATCAGTTTAGTTGAGTTGAAATGCCACAACAAAATGCAAGAGTTGAAAGGAAACACCAATATATTGAGTATTACTAGAGCCTTGATGATGCAATGGTCCATTCCCATGTTTTTGTGGACCTTTGCAATGTTATGTTATTTATGAATGAATTTTTTATGATAACTTTTAAAAGAAATTTTTTAAACTAAAATTCCATTCTCCTTCTTGTGCTTATTTTCAATAATTATAATTGCCTAAATTTTCATCGAACTAGTAGAAGTCGCCCATATTTCTTTACATAAGGTCATGTCTAGATACATCACTATTTAATGTCTGGTACCATTCAATCATTGAATTTCTTGTTCTATAACCCTTAATAGACTGAATTTAATTTAATTTTGATCTTGAAATTTATAGATTTGTCCCTTATCTTTTGTTAAGTTTTAATTTGATTGAAATATTATATCTAAAACTCTAGATAAGCTCTCTAGAGTCAATACATCACAAGTGTAGAATTTGAAACATTTGAGTCACCTTTTGTTCTACTTTTAGACAAGTTATGGTCCAAATTTGGTGATGCTCAATGCATGTTTTGTAGGATATTCTTAGTTTTCCACTATCGCAAAAATGTGTCAAACACATGTAACTCAAATTTTGGATCAAACAATATTGTAGGTCACCCAACCTAAGGTACAAGGCGCTTGTTGAAACATGAGTAAGGAACATAGCACTAGCTTGTGGGTGTAGGTGCATCATGTCATTTTTCAACAGTGCATTATACACATTTGAAATACCTTCTTCAAGTGCTCTTCCTTTTACAACTTCTAAGATACAAACATTCATATAGATGTTTCAAGAGTTTCAAATTCCTTTTATCTTTCCTACATCTCTATCTTTCCTACATCTCTATATTGTGATTGGTAATCCACAACATACATTGTCACTAATCCCATATTCTATGAGAGAATAAACAGAGAAAAAGATTGTCATATAGTTCGTGAAAAATTAAGTCAATCTATTCAAATTTCTTCTTGTATCCTCTTCAAATACGCTAATTGACCTTTTTTTCAAATCTCTTGAATGGAATCCTGTCTAAAATCTCTTTGATAAGTTTGATGCCTCCAATATATGTTGGGTCTTAAGGGGAGATCTGAAGGTGCTTGAAAACACAAGAAAGTGGGGTTTGAATTATGTTTGTCGTTTCTGAAAGCTACTTTGATTTCTTTATTAAAAATTTTCTTTATCTAAATATTCAACTTACTTTTATAAAACAAATGTTTAAACAGAGTAAGATTGAATCATAAAGAACTAATATGCAAGAAATAGAAGAAGATAAAGGAGACACATTTATTTTTATACCAGTTCACAACAAACTGTTGCTACATGTAGTCATTTCTTTACAGAGAGATTTTGCCTCGCTACAGTCAATGACTTAATCCACTGTTTCCATACATAGAATACAAGTATTCTTTACTTTCCCTTTTCAGGCTATGATTATTTTCTTTAGCCTCTTCAGACTGTCGTCGTCAAAAACCTTCTTCAACTTTCTAGCATCCTATCGTTGATGTTCCTGAGTGTCATTGTACCTTTACATGTACTTCTTAGGGGTGAGAGGGTTGTTATCACTATCTGGCTTATTTACATCAATTTTAGTTTGTGTCTCATTTTACACAAAGTTTGTTTCTAAGATTCTAACTCTCATTGAGAGCATATTACAAATCAAGTCATATATTAGTACAAGTGTGTGAGAACACTTTGACTAATTTACATCAATTCTAAGAAATCTTTATTGAGAGGATATTTCATTCATTCATTTCTTTTGATGTGTTCTTGACTTTTTTAGATTTTTTCTTCGTAACACATAGCCTTTTGCATTTTCTCTCTTCTTTCAAGTAATGAATTGATTGTGTTCTTCTTAAATAGAAACAAGAAGTGTTTGTTGAGAATATTACCATTGGAAATTTCATTCACCATTTAAGGAAGATCAGTCTTTAATATGTATCTATATATATCTTTGTAAACAATTCTTCCTATCTTGGTATGTGGACAGGGAAACAGGGGATACTATGATCATATAATGTCTTAAAGACTTCCAGATAAGTAGCTGATTGAGGATGTTCATCAAAGGATGCACAAATACTTTGTCTTCTTTGGAGCATTGACTTTCATCAGAGCATACAACATAAATTAGAGTCAGAAGATCAAATGCTTGAAGTGATGTTGTGATTATCATATGCATACGATTACTTGCTTGTTAAGCTTATTAGAGACGGAGTATCACTTTCTTGTCAAGCTTATTAGAGGCATGTGATTAGAGGCGAACGAGCATAGCATAGTTGCATTCAGCAGAGGCAACTGAAACATAATATATCATGTATTTGTAAAATCACCAGAACTAGAGAATTGCTTGCATTATCAGAGTCAACCAAGACACAACGTCACTTGGCATTATCAGAGTCAACCAAGACACAACATCACTTTGCATCATTGGAGTCGCATGTCAGAGCGCTTGAGTCAGAATCAAACAAACTGAGTGAAGTGGAGTCTTGTTTTTCCTTTATCTTCGTCCAATCACTAGAGGATATGGCTTATATCAGAACATATACTTTGTAACGCTTGACTTTTAACTACGTAATGTAATAGTTGTAATATTATGGTTTGCTCCATTAGTAGACACAATTACTTGCATATTAGGAGATAATATTATTTATATTTAAAGAACATTTAGATCATTGTCTCTAATTTATTTGTAATTTATATTACGTTAAGATAGATAGTCATTAATATAACTATTTGTCTTCTAATTTAATTTGCACACTTAGAAAATACAGTTAGAAAATGATTGTTTTTACTTGTTTGTTTTTGTTATCATCAAAATATCAGTCATATGATTATAGATAAAACCACTTTTACACTAACAAAATTAAATGATCTTCACATTAGCATAGTTGACCCAAGTCACATTTTAAAATGAGACTTTTTGGAGTTTTTTTATAAAGAAAATGTTTTGAAGTTCATAGTAATATTTTAGCAAAATAATTATATTTTAATGCAAAATTTATTTTAAGGACTATTTGTGAACTAATATATTTTAAAATTTTAGCTACTAACAAAAGTCAATGAGTCTTCTTAATATGGTTTTGTTACTTTTTTATGTTGTCTCTCCAAAGTTTCAATTGTAAAGCGAATGTGCTAAGTGTTAGCATAACAATAACATTTAATAATAGGTAACAATTCTTTTGAGGATTGAGGCCCAAGGCAATTGCTTTCATGGCCTCCCTCTATGGTATGGAATGGATAGCTGAGTTGGATTTCAAATGTTGTGTTTTTTATGGAGTCAAAGGTGGTAGTCCTTCTTAATGATTTTCAATATGTATTAATCATTTAATTTGTAATAAAATAAATTGTGAAGAAAAAATAGTAGTACAATACTAATATATGCCGATATGATTAAACTCTTAAAATAACTTAATTAAAAGTTGAAAATTTTATATTAAATTATACTTTTGATTCTTTAAGTTGTTTTAAATTTTAATTTGATTCTTTAAGTGTTTTTAGTTTTATTTTAGTCCATTAGTTTTTAAACATTAAAGATTTTGGTCCCTCAAATTATTTTTATTTCATTGTAATTCCTGAAGTTATAAACATTAAACATTTTAGTCCGTTAAGTTATAAAAATAAGACATTTTGATTTCTTAAACTACAATATTAGACATTATTAGAAAGAATTAAATTGTATATTATTAATAACTTAAAGGTTTAAAGTGTTTAATATTTATAACTTAAGAGATTAAAATAAAATTAAAATAATTTGACGGACTAAAATATTTAACATTTATAATTTAAAAATTGAAATAAAATAAATAAAATTTAAAATATCAAAATGAAATCTAAAATTAACTTAAAGAACTAAAATACAATTTAGTCCAAATTTATGGTCACAAAATGAAGTAAAGAGAAATTCTCATGTTTTGTTCAGGTGGAACTTACTTAGTACGTACATAAAGCGGTACCAAAGTCATAAATTGTGTGTTTGACCTTATCTTCAACACTAACTTGCAAAATGTGTTTTTTTAAATTTTAGGTCAAATATATTGTAATATTTTTTATATTTGTAAACATGATATATAACAACATAAATTATTTTAACTATAGCCTTTTTCTAATTTTCTTTTTTATAAGCCGTTAAAGATGTTTTGTTTAATTTTATCAATTGTTATGTTTATCTAAAATATGATTAGTAATATCAATCTATTCACTAATAAACGTTAAAAGTGCACCACTTGATTCATAATTTTTTAAGATGTGATGATTTGTTAAAATTCATATGATTGGATATGACAATTTTTTTGCTCCTTTATCTATTTTATTAATATTTGCATTCATCGTCAAATACAGTGAAATACAAAGAATTTGAGTTTTGCGTCAAATGGATTGCGACGAGTGCCAAAAAACCGCCGCAGCTCTCTCTTTGTGACACTTCCTACGACGGTGCTAAACAACTGTCGCTGCATTTCTAAGCAAAACTAAGATGCGCTAGCTTTTTTCCAATCCTGCGTCCCATTTTTTGCAAGTCCCGCTCTCTAAAATTCTTCTCATACATTAGACCTACTTTCCCTTTCCATAATACTAAATTTTTAGTTTTAGATTTTACATGAAAATTGAATTTTATATTTATGTTTATATGTCTATGCATGTCCTTTGTTAAGTGGACTACTTTCTTCAAAAGACACCAGCTTATTATGTTTTAAATTTGATTTAATTGCAGCATTTTCTTCAAGCAAGAAATATTGTTATCTCTTATAGGACTATAGAATGCTGAAAAAACTTCCCCGTAAATTTTGTTGTTGTAAGTACAATAATCACGTTGAAATGCAAATCAATAGGCTTAAGAAAAGGGATTTTGAAGTTGATATGTTGAAGGAACAAATTGTTTTCTTGTTGCAAATGTAAAATTCTAGAGAAAAAAAAGGTAAAATTGTTTTCATAGCAAATCTGTTTAAAAAATAATGTGAGAACTGTTTGCCCTTAGTTAAAAATATTAATTGTGTAATGATTGCTTCTAGCTATATGAGAAATTTAGTTAATTAGTAGTTGACAATATTTATCAAGATTCATTGAGGTTAATACATACCTTTTTTTTTTCAGGCAACAAACATAGAATCACCAATAGATGGTAGACATTTATCTGATTCTAGCTATCAACCTAATGATCGGGGAACAACAACATTAGTGACTAATTAGATATTTTGATGAACTTCTATGTTTGATGGAGTTGTTTTGTATGTTTAGCCACTCCACTAATGTTTTGAATATTTAAACTATTTTATTTATTGTTTTAGTTATCTTTAATGTATGAATTGGTGTTATTTATTTTGAAAAAAATATATATAATTGGATTTAGGTACAATGGTTATATAATTGTGTATTTAAATCATGTGGATGATATTTATGAATATTTTTTTATTTTAATTATTAAAAATAGTAAAAAAATTGTATCATATATATATATATTTTTAAATTATTAGGTTTGCGACGGTTCAAACTGCCTCAAAATAAATAGCGACGGTTGATAACTGTCGCAAGTTTTTAAAAAACAAATAAATTGCACTGTTTAGCAACGGTTTTAATTGTCGTAAAATGTATTTCAAGGCGGTTAGGAACCGTCGCAAATGTTGCTGACGGTTTTATGAACCGTCGCAAAATGGTCTCGCGACACACGAATCTACGACAGTTGCATAACCGTCGCAATCATTAATTTGAGGCGGTTATAACCGTCGCAAGTGTCCCTTGCAACCGCCGCAAACCAATTTTTTTTCTTGTAGTGTTTAAAGGTTTTTTTTTTTGTGTGGCTATAAATAAATAAATGGTACTCAATGATAAATAATTTCTCTTGCTATTGAAGTACTTCAATATAGAAATATGTAGAGAAGACAATTAGATTTACTGAATATTTATAAGTAAATTTATATTTATATTTTCTTCAAATATGGATCTAGGATCGAAAGATAGGAGAGACTGATTATTTCACTTGCAAGATGAAAATGTCTTGAAAAAAAAATTGGATTAAATATTCAAATGAGTCTCTAAATGACCATTTAGTAGTATTTTGTATTTTGTAGAGGGAAAATAAATATGTACCTTTTTTATAACCTATTTAAATATTTACTTAGGAATGGAGGAAAATTTAAATTTAATTACTTGTAATAACAATACGAAATTAAATATAAAAAAATATGAGAACAATGAAAAGTTAATAATTGCATTACTTTTTAGTATTTAAGTTTGTTTTTTATCTTTAAGATTTAGTAATTAATGTCATATATGTTCAATTCACAGTAATAATGTACATAAGTTTAAAAATTCACTCAAGTCCTCTGATCCAACTTATAGCTCCATCTCGGCCTCCCTCGAATAACATTAATGAAGTTCAAACTTGTAATCTCCAAATTCAATATCTGTTTTTTATTATTGGATCAAAAGATTTAGACTTAATTGCGGTTTTGGTCCTCATATTTTAGTTGAATCACGAAAATAGTATCTTAATTTTATTTCTCTTTAGTTTTGGTCCTCAAAAAGAATTTTAAATTCATATTTTAGTTGAATCACAAAAAGTGTCATTTTTTTAATGTTGTGTCAAAAGATACAGATGATGTGTAAGATTGCATGTGAATTAATTATATTTTGTTGTTATTCTAAATTTCTAAAAACACATTTCCTATTTTATTTAAGCGTTTAATTTAATTTCCTATTTTATTACACATTTCCTAGTTTAGAAACCTTAATCCTAATTTCATTTATCGTCCTCCTACCTCTGCCATCTATAGAAAAGGTAATTCACCTCATGGAAGTAAATTCATTTGCGCTTATTTAAACCACATCATGTCTCAAGGTCTCGTGGTGCAACAATTGTACATGAAATATTTGATCATAAATTATAACTTAGATAAAAGTAAATAAGCATTTTCAATAAGATACGGTTCATGACAAAAATTGAAAGATGCATATGACAATAACTTTTTCAAAATTTGGTAGATTTTACTCTCACACATACAATTTTGGTGTTTACCTTCAAAGTGATATTGGATCGACCAAAGTGATAAGAATGTAATAAACACCAAAGTGATAATGGTTAGATTATAAGTTAAAAAATTACTAACTTTGAGGATAAACACTAAAACTGGTAGATCTTATCATAATGATGTAATAAAATAGGAAATGTGTTTTACAAATTTGAAATAATAATAATAATAATAATAATAATAATAAAATGTTATTAATCTACATGAAATATTTTTGTGTGGATTCAAGATAATAATTCAGTTTTTTTCAATATGATCACACACTAGTAAATATATAGATTGAAAATGTTGGATAAAGATATCCAATTCACATGTGCTAATTAATAGTAGTGACTTTGAGAGTTTGTAACTTCTTTTTCGTTTATTTTCTAAATAATATATTTTATTAAAGTCGTAAAAAAAAAACTTTAAGAAAAGGTTAAAAAGAACATTCAATCATAAGATAGATGAAAAGAAAATTAATCAACACTCAACAGACTTTGTTTAGTAACATTGCAAAAACTGTGAAACACCTTCACTAGGCTTAAACCTATAATACGCCTTAGACCAATCAAAGATTAAAAAAAATAGAAGCATTTGTTACCTCTTTTTTGGTTGCTATTTGATGGTGTGAGCTTCATATTGGTACCGATTTACATTCATTTGAAGATTCTTTTTTATTTCTCTAAAGTGAAATTATAAAAATTATAAAAGTCAGAAAATTAAAAAGTTAAAATTTAAACTACCAATAATTTATTATATATATGTATATAATATCAGACATCTATTATAATATATTAAAATAGAATCTCAAATTCTATTTGCGACAATTCATCTTCATCTATGTCACATCCTCTAATATTTGATAACGACATTATGAAATGCAACTAAGCTACAACTATTTGTTCGACTGCATACACACATCAAGATCTTTTATTTTTCAACCACTCTCTTGTAAATTCTCACTTCAAGCAATGATAAGGAAATTATGAAATGCAATCAAGCTACAACTATTTGTGTGACACATTCTTAGTTCAAATACTTCAATAATATTAATTTTTAATTGTCAATTATTGTTCAAGATCATATATTAATATTATTGCATAGGAAATGAACTTTTTTCTCTATATTGAATGTGTCTCCCATAACATTTTTTCTTTTTATAATTAAAAAGACACAAATCATAATTGAAACAACGAAAAAAATGAATAATAATAAATATTTGAAAATGAATAACTTCTAACTATTTCATTATTCACTCGAAAATTTATATATCTTAAACATTCATAATTTTTTCTTGCGTATAATTTTTTTCAACCGCTCTTGCAGTTTCTTGACTGTGTCAATTAATTATTTGAAAATTCCAAGGCGCACACGAATGAATTGTTTCAATATTTTGGATTTTACAAACTATGACTCACAAATGAATGTTATAATATATCGCAAGACACAAATATTATTTAGTGCATGCTTAGATCGTTAGTGAGATTGACAGAATTATGATGAACATATAAAATTGGAAACATGAAAAAGTATATAAATTGATAAATTTAATGTTTCAAAACTAATATAAATTATATAAAATGAAGAAATATTATAACTAAATGTATAATTTTAACAATAAAGAAATGCATAACTATTCAACAAATATATTATTAGAAGAAACACTTCAATAAAATCAAAAGGCTTGAATCAATTCGACATTTAAAAAATATTAAAGATAAAAATTGCATATCTGAGTTGTAAAACCTTATAAATAATCTCATATTTCAATATGTTTTGCATCAATTGTATTAGTCAACAATGTTTTACTTTTTCTTTTGTACTAAAGCAAACCTAGTTTATATATAATTATTTAAAAATACATTTACCTTTAGGTACATAATCACTTGAGTATATTCTATTATAAAACAAAATTAACATTACTTTTAAATTATATATTATTGTTATTTTATACTCACTAATATATTAAATTCTACCACGCAACGCGCGAGTTAGTATCTAGTTCATTTATTGAATCAACTATCAGAATTTTTGAAAAGTAACTAAATTGGAAATACTTGATTGTCAAGTATTGTTCCATCACCTCAATGCACTAGCTCAAAGAAAGTTCTAAGCAAGAGCAATTTTGGTAACTATTCAAGATTCAATTTTAGTAGAGTATAAGGTTGGCTTGAAGACAGGAGATGAAAAGTTAATTAAAAAGTGAAGTAATAAGGAACTATTGTGTGTATATATATATGTCACACGGGGAAAAATTTATGCGTTTTACAGTAAATTGATATTTAAATAAAAAGACTAATACAATTGATAACTATTGAATATGAAATACAAAAATTATCATAAAATCATTAAAATTACTTATCAAAATAGAATCTTTAAGTTTTAATTCAACTGACAAATATCAATATTGTATATATGTTGTGGTTATGTATTTTAATGGTTGTAACTACATAAAAGACAACTCATTTTTCTTCTATGTCTTCATAAATACCAATACACCAAATGGTATGCTATATCGTTCTATCGTCTACTATATTAGACTCTTCATTCAATCATGTACTATATCATACTAATGTTTCAGTGTAATTAGTTAAATATGTTATATAATTCTTTATATTTTCACTACGCCAAAAATGACATTTAACAGCGCCCCTTTTACAGCGCTTGCTAAACACAAGCGCTGTTGTAAATATATTTTAAAAATAACGGAGCCTTTTACAGCGCTTTTTTGACAAGCGATGTAAAAAGAGCGCTGTTGTAGGGTCATATGACGTTTGCGCATAATGTTATAAGGCTTTTACAGCGCTTTTCAAAAAAGCACTGTAACATGAAGCGCTTTTGCGTATTATTTTACAGCGCTTTTTACACAAGCGCTGTAAAATACATACGCTTTAAAATAATTGAACCACCTATTACAGCGCTTTTTTGAAAAGTGTTGTAAAATGCATGCGCTTTCATTGAATTTAACTACATATTACAGCGCTTTTAGTACAAGCGCTGTAAAATACATCTTTCAAATAATTATATACGTTGGGAACCCTCATATCCTCTATATATATATATATATATATATATATATATATATATTAAATGTCTTCTACTAGTCAAAGCTTATTATTTTGTAACTGCATTTATATAGGTCGTATAATATGGATAGAAAATGGATGTCTGCCAATCGATTGTCAAAAGAGTATGAAATTGGAGCGAAGGAGTTTGTTGAGTTTGCAGTGAAGAATGCAAAAGATCCAAATAGAGTAGTTTGTCCTTGTTTAAAATGTTGTTTTGGAAAATGTGTTAGAGAAGATGAATTAGAAGGACATATAGTATGTAATGGAATTCATCAAAGCTACACATGTTGGATAAGACATGGTGAGAAAAAAAAAAAGGAAACATTAATTTTGAGAATAGTTCGACATATTCTTCAACTGACTTCGATACAGATACATATGAGCCGGACCGAGTTGATGAGATCGCAAAAGCAGTTGAAGAAGATCTTCAAGATTGTCCTAAAATGTTTGAAAGTTTGTCGAGTGATGCAGAGAAAGAATTATATAATGGTTGTACTAAATTCACAAGACTGTCGGCGATATTAAAGTTGTACAACTTAAAAGCGAGTAATGGATGGTCTGATAAAAGCTTTACAGAATTATTAACACTCATAAAAGATATGTTGCCAGATGATAATGAACTTCCCAGTCGAACCTACGAGGCTAAACAGATTTTGTGTTCTATTGGAATGAGTTACGAAAGGATTCATGTGTGTCCTAACGATTGCATTTTATTTCGAAACGGATATGAACTACTTAAGGCGTGTCCGAAATGCAATGTCTCTCGATATAAGAAGAAAGAATCTACTCCAGCAAAAGTCGTGTGGTATTTTCCTATAATACCAAGATTTAGGCGCATGTATCGCAGTGAAGAATATTCAAAACACTTGACATGGCATGCAGATGAAAGAATTAGAGATGAAATGTTTCGACACCCTGCAGATTCCCCACAATGGGAAAAAATTGATCAAGAGTATCCTGAATTCGGGATAGAGTCAAGAAATCTAAGACTTGCACTTTCTACTGATGGAATGAATCCACATGGTCTTCAAAGCATCTCACATAGCACGTGGCCCTGTGATTATGGTAATATATAACCTACCTCCACGGGTTATGTATGAAGCGTAAGTTTATGATGTTGTCTCTGTTAATTTCTGGACCCAAACAACCGGGGAATGATATCGACGTATACTTGACTCCTCTAATCGAAGATTTAAAACATATGTGGGAGATAGGTGTGGAAGTTTATGATGGGTATAAGAAAGAATGTTTCAATTTGAGGGCTATGTTGTTCGGCACAATTAATGATTTTCCAGCATATGGTAATTTATCAGGATATAGCATTAAAGGTCAGTGTGTATGTCCTATATGTGAAGAGAGTACAAATTGGATGCGGTTGAAACATTGTAAGAATTTGGCAAACCTTTTGCAGGAGAGCTGGTCAAAACTGGGTGGAAGACAAAGTCAATTTTATTTAAATTGCCATATTGGAAGTCATTGTATATAAGACATTTCCTCGATGTGATGCATATTGAAAAAAATGTATTTGATAGTGTTATTGGTACGTTACTCAATGTTCCAGGAAAGTCTAAAGATGGCATCATGCAAGATTGGACTTGGTCGATATGGGAATAAGAAATGAATTGGCTCCAGTAAAGAAAGGAAATGCACGTATCTACCTCCAGCCGCTCTACTCTATCTAGAAAGGAAAAAATTGTTTTATGTAATTTCTACATGAAGTTAAAGTTCCAGAAGGATACTCTTCAAACATTAAAAATTTGGTTTGTATGAAAGACCTCAAGTTAAAAGGTTTGAAGACCCATGATTGTCATATTCTAATGGAGCATTTGCTACCAACAGGTATACGTTCCATTTTACCTGAAAAAATTCGACTAGCCTCAACTAGATTATGTTTCTTCTTCAGGGAAATTTGTAGTAAAGTGATCGACCTCAGAAATTACCGACATTGCAGAGGGAATTGTTGTTACTTTGTGTGAGCTTGAAATGTATTTCCCACCATCGTTTTTTGATATAATGGTTCACCTTACTGTTCATCTGGTTAAGGAGACACAACTTTATGGGCCAGCTTATATTGGAAGATGGATGTATCCGATAGAACGATATATGAAAAAATATTAAAAGGTACGTAAAAATTAGAAGTCACCAGAAGGTTGTATTGTTGAACGATACATTGTTGAAGAGGCTGCTGAATTTTGTACTGAATATCTGTCCATGTTGAATCCATAGGGCTTCCCATGTCTCGTCATTCGGGAAGAATATCAGGAGAAGGGATAATTGGAAGAGACTACTGACTATATCAAGACAGAATGGGAGCAGAGCACAATTGTATGTTCTGCACAATGATGATGAGGTTCAACCGTATGTTACAATACACATGGATCAGTTATCTCGTTTGAACATGAATAGAATCAAAATTGGATAACTCGAGAGCACAATCGAAGTTTTATAACATGGTTAAAAAATCACATAAAGTCAAAATTTGATATAGACCCCGAATCAATTTCAAATAGATTGAGGTGGCTAGCAATGGTCCAGCTTACATGTCTTTTCTTACACTGGTTATGTTATTAACGGCTACACATTTTATACCAAAGAACAAGATGATCAGACCACTATGCAAAATAGTGGTCACTCTCGTAGCTGAAGCGATGCATGTCTCAAGTGCAAAAGACAAAAACCCAATATATGACAAATCTATCATATTTTTGGGTTATCGAGCGCATATGGGAGTTAGACTACACAATGTTTTGTGTTCCCATATTTGGTTGCAAGTGGGTCGATAATAATAATGACGTTCGATTATGAGTCAGGATTCTTGCTTGTCGATTTTAATAGGCTGGGATACAAAGACGAGCCTTTTATTTTAGCGTCGCAAGCTCAACAAGTGTTTTATGTCACTGATCCTTCTGATGATAAATGGTTTGTTGTCCTATCGACCAATAAAAATAGTGATGATAACAATAATGATGAAGATGTTGTAAATGATCTTTTATTTGCAACATCACAACAACCACGTGAAATTGATTCAACTGATGATGGTTTATATCTTAGAGATGCTCATGATGAGGGAATTTGGATTAATCCATCATTTCGTATTGTAAATGGACAAATAAATGTGAATCCCACCAGGAAAAGAAGAATGGCATCTTAATGTATATGTTTAATTGTTTTATGTAAGCCATGCATGTAATCTGAATTATTGTGATAAATATGAATATAATTTGAATTATTGTGATAAATATGCATGTAATCTGAATTATTGTGATAAATATGCATGTAATTTGAATTAAGTGTTCTATACTAATATGGCAGAATAGCAACAGATTTCATATCAGAAGCTTTTGGAATCAAACCATACATACCATCATATTGGGATCCTAGTTATAACATCTCACAGTTTGCTACTAATGTCACTTATATAATGTAAATTAAGGGCCAATTCGATTGGAATAAATGTCTGAGTTACTGATGACTCTTCATCATATGCATATTTTCCCACTTTTTTAGTCTTATTTATCATCAATCATCAGTTAAATTAAGGATTTATTTGATACATTTTGTTGATTTTATTCTTTGAGTTAATAAAAATTTTTTTTGTTTTATTTCGTTGATTTAAGTAGGAATTTGTCGTAATTTTACATTGCGTTTTGTTTTAGTGCAGTGCTGAATTTTGGTGAAAAATCAACATGATATATGTGGATATTTCAGCCATATCTGGAGTTCTAGATGTCCAATTAGTGTCACTCCAAGTGCTAATGAACGCTAAGATCCATATCTACAACTTGCATGAAGAAACCGGGACCAAATTCAGAGGCAAAAGATGAGCAAAATGCAAACTACATCCGACAGCAGATGCTGTGCGCCTGGAGCGCATTTCTCGTGTTTCAGTTCTGTCAACGCACGCCTGGAGCGCGCCCTGCGCGTGACGCGCATCAGCAATCATAAAAACGCAAATTTTTACTGTTTATGCATCTTTTTGACTCTTGGGAACTTGGGAGACTTGTGCCCTAACATAGAAACTCAAAGACGGCCGTTTCTAACGCATTGAAGCAGTTTATCAAGAATCATCCATGAATCATTCTTGTAATTCTTCTTTAATCCTTATCTTTTGTATCTTCTGTCTTGATAACTAAACCCTATTTGTTAGGGATGAGTGTAACCAGATGAAACCCTTATTTTTTGATTTGATTCTAGTTATATGAATGAGTTTATGAATTGTTTTTCTCATCTCTGTGCTTAATGCTTTTATGCTTGCTCAACATTAAAATGTTCTACGATTTGTATTTTGAAACAGAAGTGGACTTTACGAATGCTGAGATAAGAAATTCATGAATTTGTAGTCTAGGGATAGATGCAGGTCATGAAACCAATTAAATTAGTTGCAAAGCAATAATTTACAAGAGAATTTCTATACGGTAATGCTTAATTCTAATCTTAATCCACTAAGGAATTAGGGGTTACTTTGGAATTAAAAGTTCTG
>PGTU02012279.1:0-11346 GCA_002896215.2 Cicer echinospermum | reverse complement strand
TCGTATTTATTGACGCAATATTTGGTGAGAAGACCAAAGAATTCATCAAATGAAGCCTGCCAAAGTGAACGATTTGCAATGTTGTAGTTGCTAGCAGCACGAGGATCAGTTAAAAGTTCAGTAGCCCTCTCAAGCACTGATACTAAAATAAGGGAAGTCCCATCTCCAGCAGGGCTTCCAAGGGGACGTAGAGGCGGCGGCTCAGAAGAACAAACAACTGCGGCTAGGCAAACACTAAGTCCACCAAGATCCATTTCACGAACACACTTTGAAACAACTTTTGCGAGGTTGATAACAGTCTCTAATGCAGCTGAATCGGAGGGAAGACCACCAAATAAGAATCTTAAATGACGAAAGATGGCCATGCAGACTATTCGCATAAGCTCCCCACCTGGAAAAAGTAGTTGAAGGTACTTAGCCAGTAGTTTTCGACCTTTGGGTAGAGAAATTATCCTGAGAAAAACAAAGTCGTCTTTTGCAGCAAGTTCAACGGTATGTCCATTCTTTCCAAATGGATCAACTAATTGAAGTGAGGCTGCAAGTCCTTCCAAAAGACCTTGCCGTTTCTGTTTTAAATGATTTCCACCATCTAGAAGCTGATTAAACTGTAGGAAACGGTCAATATCATCTACATCAAGAAGAAGACAAACACCATCCTCAATTGTGACCCTTGCTGCCAACATTGGTTCCTGTTCAAGAGGCTTTTCTGAAATGTTTTGCTCAGGGCCACCAGCACGTGAGGAATTTGGTGGATCAACTTCCAGCAGAGGACGGGGCCTGCGAATCGATGAGAATGGAACCCTCCCTAGAGCATCAACCTGAAGAAAAGCATGTGGTTCATTAGCAGAAGCCCGTGGAGGGATTTCCCTTATTTGAGCTGGTGAAAAGTGATGCCTCAATTTAGCACCTGAAGATTTTTTTGCAAGACAGCCTTGGTTGTAATAATCATCTACATATGGATCATTAGTGTGTGTTGCTTGAAGATGCATTCTAAATATATTCTCAATTTCCTCAGTCGTCATATATTTAGACCTAAACCGGGGCCATCCATTATTGAATTTATTGCTACTTATATCAAAACCCTGAGGAGAAAATCGGAGATTCTGTCTACCTATTTGAGCTGATTTTGGCATTTGATCCCTCAGTTCCATCATCCCAAGCATCTGATCATATCTGTTGGCCATAGGTAAACCTGAGGAAATATTGGGATGAGTTCCATTATATAGCCCTGCCTTGTTGACCAACTGATTCGGTACTCGCTGATTAAGAGGAGAACCCATAGGAAATTGGTGCGTGTTTCCACCAAAAGATGATCCATGATTTAATCCACCCAACTGTAGAGCAGAATTGGAGAAATGGGAACGATTTTGAGAAGATAGTGTCATCTGAGCTCCTGCAGCGTTATAAGGAATGTTTAAGGGGCCGGTATTATGACTTGGAGAAGCCTGCTGAGATCTACCACCAGGTGGAGGATAAGAAGTAAAAGAAGAATTTGGTGCCAAAATAGATTCACTAGAAAAATGAAGATGCTCATGTTGTTTGTCAGGATATAAAGATGTACTGTACAAGGACTTTGATTCTTCTAAGTCTGCAATGGAGGAATGCGGCTGTGACGACCATCGTTTGCCATCCTGAGTTTCAGAATCACGAAAATGCTGATCATACCAATTAGGAGGAACTGATTCACTTGAGCCATGTTGGGGGTAGTGTTGTTGTTGCTGCCTTTGCTGCTCAGGATATGAAGTTGTTCTATACAAGGGCTTTGATTCATGTAAAGGGACAAGAGAAGAATAAGGCTGTGACGGCAGTCTTCTGCTATCCAGAGAACCTTCACTATCATAAGGGTCAAACCAGTTCGGAACACCATCCCTCCGTGTCCATTCAGCTGTGGAATCTGAGTGTAGTATAAAAATATAATAATTCAGTCAAGTGAAAAAATATTGCCAATAGTAACAAAGGAAGAATGCTGGAAAAGAGCAGCTGAAAAGGGGAAAATACAGCCACTTTGAACACAAGACACATCACCTCATCTTAAACCATCAAACTTCAGAAGTAGATTTTACACACATACAGACAACTCAGCATTATAGCATTGGCACAATGGAATTGCAGTCACCTGCCATAAACTCTGCAAGGTGTTACAGGTTACTATGGTGGGCCATATTAGCAGCCATTTTCATGACTCTTATGGATAGCACGACCCAACCCAGAAACTGATTACTTGTGCATCAAATAAAAAACTAAATGCTGCATCAATCCCTTTAGCAGCAGTCTCATGCTGCATTCTTCATTGCTCTCTGCTTTCAGCCTCTTTTCATTGGCAATTGTTATATGCTCGTCTTTCATTAGCAACCTACTCAAACAACCTCTATTTCCTAGCAAGCTTTCCTTTCCGGTGAACAATCTTTTTCCTTTTTATTAATTTTTTATTTATAATTTGTTTGGCATCCTCTCCTCTTTGGTCACTTTTTTGTCATTCTACTATCTCCTCTTTCTCATTTTCTTCTCTTTTTTTACTAATTTGTTTTGCGTCCTCTCTTCTTTGCTCTCTTTTTTGTCATTCTATTATCTCCTCTTTCTCATTTTCTTCTCTATTTTTACTATCTCCTACTCACTTTTTCCTTTATCCATTCTATTCCTTTTTTATCTCCTCACTTTTATTATCACTTTTTTTCTTTTGGTCATTAATCATTCTGATATACATCCATCTTACTCACCATTTCCATTATATCTCAATTCAAACGTTAGTTTTCCTATTTTCTCTCTGCAGTTAATTTTGCGTAATTGTGAGTGGGTGACATGTGTAATAATAATTTAATTTTTACTCTAACCACCACGAGCTTCAACCATAGGCCACAATACCGTCTTCCATATTTCTAAATTAACTCAGAAAATTTCTCCCTTCTAAAATTATTGATCCATTATCCAATCTGCTAGACTATATTTTATCCTTCCGGAAACAACTACTAAACAATCATGGAATGAAGAATATCCATGAATTTGTTTGAATAAATAATTAAATTAAATAGAGAAAGAGAACATCTTGTTGTTTTGATAAAAGGAAAAAGCAAATTGCTGAAATATTTACAATTGTACTCACTTTCTCTTGATCCTCGTTCACCGATAATTGCTGTGCTTTGTGGTCCAATTTCAACCTTGTTCAACTGAAATAAACAAGAAAAAAAATTTAAATACAAATGTGTATGCTAAGGAAAAAAAATTCATAGAGAAGAGCATTGTTATAAGAACAAAAGTGAATCATAAAATTGAGCACACAGAGAGCGTATATATATATATATTATATATATAGAGAGAGAGAGAGAGAGATCAAAGAACTAGCTACTGTGTTTAGACAGAACTTGCTGGTTTTGATTGATGACAAAAACATTCAAATAAGCCTGAAATACCAAAGGAACCGTGCAAATATGATAGGATCCTACATGAGAAGGTGGGCTCATGGGGACAGTTCGTACATCAGTTGTCCAAACCCATATTGTGGAGAGTTTTATGTTAAGAGAAATAGAGAAGGACAACATGGGAATATCCACATGGCTGAGAGGCAAGGAGGAAACGGGAAGTGAGTTGTGTAAAGAGAATTCTGTTATAAGGATTCTGAATGGAGGTAGAAAGGTATCAAGTGGAATCATCATTCCAGTTTGTTAGAGGCAGAGAGCATTGGTTCCCTAAGGAGCTTAGCACTGTGAACAATATGATCTCATTCTATCCTATTTTCCTTTGATTTTCAAAAATAATACACTCTTTATCTTCCATTATGGTGGTTAATTTCAACTTTTCTGCATATAATGATGTTGGGTTTGCATCAAAATAAAAGTAATCTTCAATTTGAACTAGCTTTTCGACTTTACCTATAAACGTTCTTTTATTTCATTTTCGCTTATGGAAGAGACTATGAATGAGATTACAGACACATTATAAAAAATAATGAACATGTCAACTATGGGAAATAACGAATGCTAAAAAGAAAACGGAAAAATAGTAAGCTGCAACAAGAAAAATTGGTATTAACAACCACCATTAATGCAGTTTCAAAACTAAGAATGGCTGATAAATAGTGGATCGCAGAAAATAGCAGATAACATTGCAAGCAAATAGCGGAAGCCACGTAGTAGTTGAAAGAAAGAAAGAAAAAAAAGGGAATTGACAGGAATAAAAGTAGGCCATTTATAGCTCAAATGCTCCCTCCTTAAAAAGAATTGAGAGGATACCATCCACGCTGGAGATGGAGGACGATGTGTTTAAAGGTAATGGAGGCAGAGCACAGCTTACATATTGAAATTACATATTAGGGTGATTATAGGAGTAAAAATCCTGACTCTTCAGTTTTCTATTTTAAAAATAGATCATGAGCAGCTCACATTATTTCTCTTTGATTTTGTTATTTAAAAAATCAGAATTCTCTTTTCTATGCTATTACCCCAAAACTGGAATAACAGACACTATTGCTCCAATAGTGAAACTGGGATAGCGCCACGGTTTTCATAGTGGATTCATCAATATCCTCTATACTATAGTGCTGTTATAGCCAGTATTTGATAACACTGGTAAGTATGCTTGAAGAAACAGTCAATGAATAATGTTTTTGTGATCGAGATATTGAAGATCTAGATTAAACAACTTGGATTTGGATACTTCAAATGAAGAATAGGATGTCATTGGTCTCCCTCCATTTGACTACACTAGATTTCAGTAACTGAAATTGAATCATTACACAACAACATCATTAATTTTCTCACAAGCGTATATTATGTTATAAAGTATTGATTTTAAATACATAATTTTTAAATTAATGCATGCAAATTAAGATATTGTCATCATCACAACACTCGGTCACTTAACCCAAAAAAATCCCAATCATATAAGAGAGCGTGATAAATCATAATCTAGTAGCTTATATCCTAATTGCATCCGTATTGGATTTGGTGCACAAAAAAGAGAAGAAACTATTTGAAGCAAACGACAATAAATGATGTTTTGTCGTGGAGCTAAAAATTGACCGTAAAAAAAGTAAGCTAGAAAAACTCTTGAGCTAAATCTTAACAATATTCCATCTAATGATTAGCAGACTATGGATTGTGATGATTGACTGATTGAGACATTGAAGATCTAGGTGTTGACAACTTGGATTCGAATATTTCAAATGAAGAAAAAGGTGTAATTGTTATTGGACTCCATTTGACTACACTTTATATCCATAATCACAACAGAATATTCATTTGTGAAAGAAATCTTAACTCATCTTACCACATTATATTTGAATAATTCATTTTGTAATTTTTTCATCAAATATATAAACTTCAAATACATAATTTTTAATTTTCAAACTAATGTGCAAATTAAGATAGTGTCGTCATCATAATATTCAGTCACTTGTCCAATTAAAATTCCAAGCATTCATAAAAGCGTGATAATTTTACAGCCATACCTTCCAAAAAGTGGTACTGAGATCATCAATATCGGAAACAGATTTTGCATCCTCAACCTACAATTGAAATAAAAAACAAAATTAGTTGAAACAAAATTCTAGCATCATATCTATAAAATTCAAATGACTGGTAAAAGATAATATCGATTGGTTTTTTCCGGGGGGTGAGGAAGTGGGAGGAAATTATGCCAAAACTAAAAGCATGAGATCAACATGAGTATTTTTTGCGGGGAAAATTGGGCACAGAGAAAACAAACATGGTAGTAAGAAACTAAGAATAGTGAAAATTAACCTCTTCTCTATTAAGAAGAAACTCCTCTTCATTAGACTCGGGCAGACCGTCGTCATCTTCTAACCCTCCCAATTCAACTTCTTCTACACAAGCATCTTGACCAAAAAAAGCATACTGTGTTGCATCAAAAACTGTACCTTCTGCGAGAATAAAGAAGAGTTTCAATCAAATACCTTACCAATCTCATAAAAACTATTTAATCCGAAAAAACACATGTTGCAGTGTTGCGCAAAGCACAGCAAAAAACAATAGATTAATTTTAATTTGAAGTGCAGCAGCAACGCTATAATGGATAACAAATTAATACAACTAATATAATATCATAATATTCTACAACAAAACAGTGATATGTGGAGAAACTATACTGAATCGCCAACTACACTAAAGCAGAGATTAAACACTATTGACAACATTCAAAATTTTGCAAAACTTTTAACTCTAGCTAAAGATTATGCTAAAATTAAATCACTAGAAAAAAAAAACATACCAGATCTACAAAAACAAACTGAGTCACAAAGAACACATAATCAAACACCGAATCGTAAAATTGTAAGATTAAAAAAAATTGAAAGAGTTGAAGCTTAGAAAGAGAAGTAAAAACCTGAAGGAATATCCCCTAATTGATGAAGATCGAGTTTGTTGGAAACTCCACCAACATCATCCCCGCCACCAAATCCATCCATCTCCACCATAAAAACGAAAAACCCTTAAAACAGAAAAGCGCTTCAAATAATGAAAACGAAAGCGATTGAAAAAAATTGAAAGTGTTAAATTAAGATTGAAATAATGAAGATGTGAGATGAGAATTGAGATTGAGATTGAGATCGGAGAAAAGGGAAAGGGAAGAGGTTATTGTTAATTAAGAATAGTTGTTGATTTGGTGGCGAAGAACCCTAAAACGGGAAGAAGAAGAACACGACTCATCGATTATCGATTATTAATATAGTTGTAAAGGAATAGATAAAGATAACTAGATATCAGTAGTTACCGGAAGAGATTATTTTTATTTAATAATTAATAATCAATAAATAAATATGTGTGCTCGTGAATTTTAAAAATAAAAATAATATGATGACGTACGTTATCTTTATTTATTTATACAATATTGCTACCAACACCCTCCAAATTGTTATTTACACCCCTCAAAATTAAAAAAAAAATCAAAATGCCCAAAATGCTCTTCCCTTTATTTCATCTTCTTCATAACATTACTTCTTCATAACATCTTCTTCCTCTTCATTCTACATTTCTGCATTTTCATTGTTGTTCATTCTATCATCATCAATCAGCATCCACCATTTTCATCAATCATCATCCACTGTTTTCATCAATCATCATCCACCATTTTCATCAAACATCTTCATCAATCATCAACCAAGTTCATCAAGTTATTATCATTGTTGTGAATCAAGTAAGTAATAATCATTCTTTGTTTTTGTTGTGTTATGTTGTTTTGTTTTATCTATTTAAGAATACAATGCCTGAAAATTGAAGGAAAGTAGTTTCCATTTTTGATGAAGAAGACAACCTTCGTTGCCCTAAACCCAGAAACGTACGTGAAACTAGTTTTCAAAAACCCAGAAACGTACGTGAACTCAGTTCACGTACGTGAAAAAAATTTCAAAATCCAAACTATATGTGAACTCAGTTCACGTATGTGTACGTGAATTGAAATTACATACCTTTACGTGAATTGAGTTCATGTAAATGAAGGAATTCAGTTCACGTTCACATACGTGAACTGAGTTCACGTAAGGTTTGGCATTCAGTTCACGTACGTGAACTGAATTCACGTAATTTCTGGATTTTTGAACTGCTTCTGTTTACATTTTTTTAAATGATTTTCGTTTTGCAGATATGGTGCGCACTATGTTTACTGACAGAGAGGGTTGTGTTATACTTAACGAGGGCACTTCTAATGCGGAGTCTAATGTGGACGGTCATCGTATTAGGCCAACTGCTTCTGCAAGGGCACAACGACGATGAGTACAGCAGCAACAGGAAGAAGCCCAACCTGAACCCCAACCTGAACCCCAAACAGCTGATATAGATGAACCTCCACAGAATGTTGGATATCCTGGTGGTCCGGTTGATAGTTCTGTCCTTAGGACATTTGGCGATCATGTTGCGACTCGACTCTGGGATGGCGAGGTAATTTTCTCAATCAAATTAAGTTAAATTATATTTTTTAACATTTATGTTTAACATATATTTTTTGCTTAAATAATTTCAGGATCGGGGAGAATTAAGGGTGTTCAGCAATGGGAAAAAATTAAAAGAAGCTGTTATTGAAGACGAAGAGGTTGAGCAACTGGTTAAAAGCTCGGGATTGTATTCGTTACTAAAATGCAGCTATGAAATGATCGACAAAGGGATCATTTCTGCATTCGTAGAGAGGTGGCATCGTGACACCAGTAGCTTTCATCTCCCTATTGGTGAAATGACGATTACTTTGGACGACGTGTCATCTCTGTTGCATATTCCCATTACCGGTGCATTCTTCAGTGTTAATGTATTTAACAAGGATGAAGGTGCAAATATATTGGCAGAGCTTCTTGGAGTTAGTCACGGTGTTGCTTATGCAGAATTTAATGTGACGCGGACAACCACGATTAGGTATAGTTGGTTACTTGATGTATACCATCAGCGTTGTCGTGAACATCGTTGGCAGATGGCTGCGAGAGCATTTCTTTTGTTTTTGGTCGGTTGCACACTCTTCAGCGATAAGAGTGCATACGCAGTTAGTGTTGCCTATCTTGAGTGCTTCCGGGACCTTAATTCTTGCGGGGGATATGCATGGGGTGCAGCTGCTCTTGCTTATCTTTATGACAATCTTCGAGAAGCCAGCATGCATCAAACCAGAACTGTTTCTGGGTATCTGACACTTTTACAGGTAAACTGTATGATTGTTTATTTTGTTTATAATTTTTATTATTAATGATTCTAAACTAATGATATGTTATTATATATGTGCAGGCATGGGTCTATGAGCATTTTCCTACATTATGTAGAGATTGTTGTAGACTTTCTGCTAGTTATGTTGAAGACTATCCTAGAGCACTTAAATGGAAGCCTAAAAGGGATAAGGGTTTGGTTCTTCCATTTAGGAAAGCTCTTGATGAGATTGATGTTGATGAGGTCTGTTGGACACCATATGAGAACCATCGACTGAAGCGGCCTTTTGAAGATGTATCTTTATTTCGAGGGTGGATACGTTGGGGTCCGAAGATGTATGCTCATCTGCCAGACAGAGTATTGCGGCAATATGGTCATGTCCAAATCATTCCTGGCTCACCGTTAGAGGTAGTGGGTCAGACGACCACACCAGATGAAATGGACATTATGTTTACGCAATATGCTGTGCATGTAGTGGATGTCGGCGCAGTTGTGCAGGGACATGTAGTCTGCTCGAATGATTATATGGACTGGTTTCGCAGAATTTCTCATCCATACATCATTCGTAGAGAACTAGTCCATGAAGCTGATGCAGAGCCTACTGATCATGTCACTCATGCAGCTGATGGCGGCGATCCTGCTGATGACACAGTTGACATAACGGTATATTGATATTATTATTTTTTTTGTATTATTGATATTTATTTTTAATTAATTTAATTCATTATTGATATGTATTTTTTTTTATTACAGCGTCGAGCAATACAAATTGCTGAACAGCTGATTGGCCGGCAACTGATATTACCTGATGGCATGCCACTCATAAATGAGTTAATTTTGATGCTGCGAAGTCAGAGGGGTGGTGGTAGAGATTGGACGAACACAGTACCATATCGTAGAAGAAATAGAAGGACCTAGGATTTATTTATAACGTTTTGGAACATGGTATTTTTGTAATTGATATGTAATATTTGGGTACTTTTAGGTATTTTGGATACTTTAGTTTTGGATATTATGGGTACTTTCGAATCTGATATATTTTGGATATTTTAATTTTGTGTACTTTTGGATATTTTGGGTACTTTCGAATTTGATATATTTTTGATATTTTAGTTTTGTGTGTTTTTGCATGAAAATATTTTCATTTTACAACATATTCATTGTAACAAATCCATCTAGTTTACAACATATTCATCTATACATATTGAATGGAAATATTTTCAGTTTACAACATATTCATCTATACTGCATGGAAATATCTTCAGCCAATGTTGAATGTGATCATTGTAAATAAATTCTCACTGACGTGCTTCTTCTGTGCATTATTTTCTCCACAAATTACTTGGTGGTGGTATATGAGAATTTGGCTTTAAATAAACCTGTTAAAATAATAAACTTATAATTTATTAAAAATGACACTAAAGGTTAACAAATGCATAAAATGGGAATAACTATCTAAGTGAAAAATTAAATACCTGCACAAAATGACAGTTATTAACAAATGCAATAACTATCATACGATGATCTGAAATAGGTGTTGGTGGTGGACTTCTAAGTGGAAAAAATGTTTTCTGATTGGTTAAGTGATAATGCGACGAAAACCAAGTTAAATTTCGAAGCAATCACATATCCCATTTCTGGAAGTGTCATCCAATTATCCAAAGTTGCAACATGTTCAACATATACATTGCGTATAAGTTGTTGAACAAAAATTTGTCCACCATATATTATCTCGTAATGAGACATGAATTCTTGAAGCTCTACCACACACTCTTGACGAATGAATGCCCAAAAGTTCTCACCCATTCCAAGTAAAGCTGCAACTGCACGATATCCACAATTACCATCCTCACCCACGTCAATAATGTCATCTATGAATTTGTGAATTTCAACCGGCAACCATTCCTTGAAGATAAGAACTCTCGGTTGTTGAACTTTGCTGACTGATGGTCGAGGTGTGAGCTTTGTTACTGATGGTCGAGGTTGTTGTACTTTATTAGAAGTTACAGTACTGCATGCTTTTGTGCCACTGCATCGAACACTTGCATCCACATATTCCCACCAAGATGGATCACGCTTGGTTGATTTATCTCTTTTTGATATCTTACTTTTGCCTTTTTTCGGTGCACCATTTGTTTTAACCTTGTCAATAGGTGGACACATCGACGTAGTCGATGGATACGCAATCTCACGTAATTTACCTTTCAGTGCAATTTTTCCAGGTACATCAAGTTCATCAAACTTTTTCACTATCACTTCTATTTCATGTTTCACAGATAATTCTGAAGGTTTACCCGATCCATCATCATGAAAAGTTAATTTAGTCCACCAAACATGAATAACATCTAATGGAATAGAATGGGGGATCATACTATACCTGGCTATCTCACATGCACAAGGTAGACCATGTGTTCTCCTAATTGTGCAGCGACATTCAGACTTATCTATACCTACATACTTCACGCGATCAAACTTTGCTGCAATGTGGTCTATTGCATTTTTTGACACAACACCACGCAAATTGGCATACAATCTGTTACTATGTCGATGGACCTTCTGAATTATGCTCTTTTCAAATGATGCTATTATCTCACTGTGTTGTAATACAATCATGCTATTGATGGTTTCCCAAACACTGCATATATCACCAATGCTATCTTGTAATATCTGTTTCAAACTCCAGTGCGCCGACTCAACCCTTTGTGTTGTAGTGTTC
>PGTU02012278.1:0-10896 GCA_002896215.2 Cicer echinospermum | reverse complement strand
ATTGCTTTTGAAATATTTGAATGTATAAATTTATTACCACATTCTAGAATCTAGATATATGGTGATAGTTGTTACAATATAAAAATAATAATAAAATTAACTAATAGGTTAAAAATAAACATTTGTTTCTTGTATGAATTATATGCTACAAAATCTTCTTTAATGACTAATTTAAAAAAAAAACAATTTGAAAAATTTGAAGAATCAAAAAAATAATATAGTTATTTTATGTATAACCATTCTGTTGATTTTGAAAAAAATTCTAATTTTAACTAGTCTTTAGTGACAATTATTTGTCTCATCTATGGTTTTGTAATAATTATGGTTATTCTCATTTTATTTAGAAAATATCAAAATTATACCAATTTTAACTAATTAATTAGCGAGAAACAATTATCCTACGAAATTATTTTTGTTAGGCTGCAAGAATTGTTGTCTCTCTTTCTTTTATTTTTTTTTTAAGTTATGGATTTTTTAGGTTCATTGTTTATGCTCTATTAACGAATTTTATTTACTTAAAATTTTATAGTTTTATCTCACTCAGATCCAAAAGTTTTACGATGTCGTTGTTGCTTTTGTGCATTTTTTTCTTCTTCTTAGAAAATGAAATCAATATTTAATATATATTTTATAAACCATTAATGTAAATTGAAATTCAACAAGATGAAAATGTAAATGGTTTAGAAAAAAAAAATTAAAATAGGGAGACAAACGTATGTTTTAAAATTAAGTTTTTAATCTCAACCACTTATTTTAATATAAAGTTTGAGAGGCATTCTTCTCATTTTCAAATAAAAAGAGTATTGTCACTAGATATCATACATATACATATGATACCCTGAGTGAAGATTGAATGATGATGTAGAATACAAAAAATTCTCAATACTATAAAGTACAATATTTATTATGATAAACCAATGTGTAACACACTATTAATTACTTATTCCACAGAAAATAAAGGAGACCACGTTTTGTTACTTTAATTGGACCTTCTTGGCGAATGTTCCAAACGCAATTATAACAATTATCTCTACCGGCTATGTATATGTCAAACCAATGAAATTCATCTTTCCACTTAAAGGAACAATAGAATTGTGTTCTGCCAAACATATTTTCTTGAAAACTAAAACGATATTGTTCATTAGTACGAAGCACATGAATTCCAAGATCATCATCGGCAGATTTGCAATGAAGAGTTAAGTCCAGATTGTTTGCCAATGTGTTAGTAATACTCACATGTACTCCAAGAACATTGTGTCCGGAGAGCAACATCAGCACACATATCAAAAGAAATTGTCGGATAAATAAAGACATTGCACCTTCAATGAATTTTTCTTTGAAAGTGAAT
The DNA here is from genome assembly GCA_002896215.2 of Cicer echinospermum. Classification (NCBI taxonomy): domain Eukaryota; kingdom Viridiplantae; phylum Streptophyta; class Magnoliopsida; order Fabales; family Fabaceae; genus Cicer; species Cicer echinospermum. Next base: position 9,548 of record PGTU02012278.1, on the reverse strand, counting down.
AAACTATATTGTATATAAGTTCAAAATAATTTTTTGAATAAATTAGTATATTTATAGAGGATTTTAGGAAAGAATGAAAATGTATTAAAAATTTAGGTAATATTTTTTGGAATATAAAATAGTTAATAATCGTTTGTCAAAAATAGTAATAATCATGCTTTGTATCAAAAATAATTAATATATTACTTTTTTAACGCAAACTATCATTTAATTTATTTTAACGTTATAAAATCTATTTTATTAAAGAGTATAAAAGTGAATCTTATCCATTTATAATTTATTTATATAATAATTAGATTTAATGCATTTTAAACATTAATCATATTTATAGTTTTAATAGATAAAGTATTGACTAAAATATTTAGTCAAACAAAGTATTGGCTATACAAACTTTTCAATTAATGGTGTAAATATTTTTCAAAACAAAATATTTGACTAAGGATATTCAATAAAGTAAATTCAAAGAAAGCTAAGGCCTTATTTAATAGAATACAGTTTTTTTTTACACGGCATAGAATAGTCAATTTAGGAAAAGAGTAACCATGATTTATTACATTTAATTTAATTAATTTTACAAAGAGTTTGAATTAGATACATTGACAAAAAAAAATGTTAATAAGTGTGAATATGCTTAGAAAATTAGAAGCAATGGGAGGTGGAGATTCGTAAAATATGAATACAAATTTTTTTTTCTTTGTGTGTCCGGATATTTGAACTAAAGTAAAACATATAAAGCATCATCATAATTGAATTGAAAACTAGTCTTGTGTATGATATTGAATTTGATTTTTAATTAGTAGTTTTTTATTAGTCTCGTGTAAGAAAGTTAAATTAGTCTCATTTCATAAATAAGTCAACGACATGCATATTACAGTGGGCTAGTTCGTTTTTGTTTCAAGTTAGAAATAATGGGTAAAAGTAAAACAATTGCGACGTCAATTAGGGTCATGGTGAGACCACGTTTGCAAAAGACTCCAATTATCTGAGTTATCTATTTTATTAATAAATAGGATTTTAGATAATTAATTTAGTGTTAAAATTATTTTACAATATATATTGATTAATTTTCTATATACGTGTAATTTTTATGAAGTTTTAATCTTATCATCATTAACTAAATATAGTGATATTAAATAACAAATATTATATTTTTATTATTTTATATTTTTTTTTCTAAACTAATATTATTTTTTTATCAATATTTTCAAGAATAAATTTGTCGATTTTACGTGTATATTATTGTTGATAATTAATGTGATATTTTTGTGTGTGTTTGACTAATAATAAATGTGCACTTAATTATATTTAATTGTTTCTAAATATATTTTATTTTCATTGTTTATTTTATAAATAATTTTCTTGAGATAGTAATAATATTGTGTTTGATTTTATTTTTATTTTTATATACTTGTTTGGCATGATGATTTTATACATAATTATTGTGATTTAAAAATTAATATAAATTGCTGATGTTATCTTTATTTATTTTATTATTTTGGAAATTAAAGATTATAATTTTTTTATGTTATTATTTTGAAAAGTATTGTAATGATAATCTAAATAATTATATTTTTTAATATGGAGAGATTTTGTTAAGTAATTATTTTAAAAACATTAATGTATCTCGTCCAATTTATTAATTTAATAAAATAAATATCTTAAAATAATCGTAATATTTTGAAAACGGAATTATATTTAAGAAAATGTTAAACATGAGTTTGAGTAACTATTTGTTATTTTCATAAAATAAAAGTGAAATAAAAAATTGTTTAAAAGAGACTGATTTTAGCCCATATGGTTTGTAAATTCGATAAAAGAATTTATGTTTCCCCTTAATTGTGATAGAGAGAAAGAGTAACCTGATTATGCCCTCACTTTTAAAATAAAAGAGGAACAGAGTGGTGAGTGTAGCCTTGCAAGCAAAGAAAAGAAAATTAGTTCCGACGATCCATAATTGTTTATGATAACTTTTGTTGTTTTTGTCTAAATTTCAGTATGTTGCTTGATGCATTGAGTTAGTCAATTAAACAAACTTTTTCATATTTTTAACCATCCCAATTTTTCTTTAAAATATTCGACTTCTCCATTTATGGAATTCATTATTTTGCTCGTTGACTCGTATTTGTGTGTGACATCGTCGACATAAGGTAAAGGATGAGAGAACGTTTGAATTAATGAGTATAACATATTGTGAGATGAACAGAAAAATTGTATTTTCCAACGGTTCACTCGAACTCGCTATGTATCACATTAACCCCTTGAGAGATAAACTAATTAATGTGCAAATATGGAAATTGTGAGATTAAAATGTCGAATATAATATTTATAAGGTGTTGATTGATTTAATTTCGTTAAATTTGTAGTATTTGATATTATTGTAATATTGAATATAGAATGATTGTATGATATAAGTTTATGTGATGATGATATTGTATGATTTATGATAGTGATGTTATAAGTTTGTGATAAATTTATGTGATGATGATGATTTATGATTAATGACAATGATGTTATAAAGTTGTGATAAGTTTATGTGATAAAGATGATGTATGACTTATGATAGAGATGTAATAAATTTGTGATAAGAATTTTTAAGTAACCTTATAGTTGAATAAATAGTGATGATTTCAACTTGTGCTAAAGATAATATTCTTAATGGAGTAGTCTAGGCCAACGAGGGGATAAAATAGATATTGGTAATTTTAGAAGTGAATATTATTTTGTCATCATATAGATAGGGTCTCACAAGTCTAGTGATTTTGAGAAAGTATAATTGAATGAGTCTAATCGTGGCGGTCTACTGTTGAACATTACAACGAGATTTTTAGATCTTGAAGGTATGCGGGTGGAGATTCCTAGGTGACTTGGAGGTAGCACTCCAAATGTCGGGAGCTACTTTGCAACACACGTTTACCTCAACTATCACGTATATGTGTCTCGGGTTGAGTTGAGGGGATCTATGAGGACATGACCAATTTGAATTGTCCGTCCACTTGTTTGTGTAATGATATGGTTTATTTATGATTAATTGCGTATTCTTCTTATTTATATTATACTATCAACTTTATTTCAAAACTCACATTCTTCGTTGTTTGTGTTTGACTCGCTTGATCATGCGTTTGCAAAATCGTTGTTATTATAGGTTAATAAGTATTCAAGTTTGAGAGAAGGCTCGCTCTGATAAGTGATACCGAGAATGAGAATCATAAGGTGTTTTTTTTAAATTAGAAACGGCTTTTTGAAGATTAAATTAAGTTTTTGTAATTTAAATTAAGAAATTTTAGTTAAATTCAGTTTACGAAGATTTCCCTATTTTATAGGAGGATAAAAGTTTAAAGTTTTACTTTTGAATTTTGAAAAATGTGATATTTTAAATAACTTGTAAAAATTTCTTTTCCTCTTAAAAGAGGTTTTTATTAAAGGAAATAGTTGATATTTTTCCTCACATTTTTCCTTATTAAAGGAAATAGAAATCATCAAGCTTTTTCTTATAAAAAGAAATGAAAATTTTAAAGCTTTTCTAAATTAAGAAAAGAAAGATAATGTACAATTATTATGTGCCTAAAGTAAAAAAGAAAAGATCGTAAATGTTTGGTTTATGGCTAATGAAAAAGGATTCATATTCATGTCAAGCTTTCATTATTTTCTTAAAGAAAACATGTACTCTTTTTCATATTGACTTTGATCAATCACCATTTAGCACCTAGGTGTAGGAACCTAATTAACAAGTTTCTTTTAGTCCATTTTGGGTACATCTTATAATTATTAGGTGTAAAACTATCATTTTAGTATTTGAAATCGTAGAGACTGGAAAGAGCGGAAGAAAGTCAAAATTAATTCTTGGTTGTGATAGAGGTGGATAATATAAGTCAAATAAAATAACACAGGTACTTCAACTAAAAGGTGTGGATGTCCGTTTAAACTTAGATCGAGACCATTGAAAAATGTTGAAGGATGAATTATTAGTTTAACTGTGGACTTCACAACCATGAGTTGGTAGCTACTTTTGAAAATAATGCATTTATGGGACGCTTAACAGAAGAAGATAAGAAACATGTTGACGAGTTGACAAAATATCACGTTGCACCGAGACACATCTTGTCATCTTTGAGAGATCGAGATACGGAGAATGTGACTAATATCTATCAAATTTACAAGCGACGAAGTACATACAGGAAGAATTTGAAAGGACCTAGAACTGATATGCAACATTTATTGAAGTTACTTGAAGCTGATAAATATACTTGTTGGTGTGGGACTCATGAGGACTCCAACGTTGTGAGGGATATGTTTTGGACGCACCCAGATTCCATAACTTTGTTGAACATGTTCCCTGTTGTATTGATCATGGATAGCACCTACAAAACCAACAAGTATAGGTAACCATTGTTTGAAATTGTCGGTGTAACTTCAACTGGGTTGACATTTAATGTTGCAATTTCTTATATGGATTCTGAACGTCAAGACAACTTTTGGTGGGCATTGGAGAAGTTAAAAGAGTTGTATGTTTCAAACACGTCATTTCCTTAGGTGATTGTGACTGACAGAGAACTTGCTTTAATGAAAGCAATTGAATATGTATTTCCATCTTCAACAAATTTACTTTGTCAGCTTCATATTAACAAAAATGTTGGAGCCAAATGCAAACAATATATATTAAAGAAAGACATGCACGAACCCATTCTTGAGTTGTGGAGGAAAATTGTTTATTGTTCTGAAGAGAAGGAGTACGAGAAACTTTTGCAAATGTTTGAGCAAGCATGTGTCGATAATATTATTTTCTTTGACTACGTCAGAGACACATTGTTGAATCCGCATAAGGAAAGATTTGTTGAAGCATGGACCAATCGAGTATTGCATCTAGGAAATACTACGACTAATAGGCATGTCATTAACACTTCACATTTTGTAATTTATTTTATGCATGATATATGATAAAAACTTCACATTTTGTATTTTTTTGTTTAAATATTAGGGTTGAGTCTGCTCATTGGTCATTGAAGGGATTTTTGGAACACAGTAAAGGAGATTTTTGTAAGGCATGAAATGGTATGAATGACATATTGAAGTTTCAAATTATTAAGATAAAAGGTTCATTTGAGATAAGTAAGGGTCGCAAAGAGCATATACACAACAATCCATTCTTTGAGAAATTGACTTGGGTTGTATCCAAGAAAGCCTTAGGTGATGTTGTTCATGAATACAAGAGAGTCAGCTATGTCGGTAACGATAAAGATGTGTATTGTTGTATACTTAGAAACACTAATGGATTACCTTGCGCATGTGAGTTGGCACGATACAAGCTGGAAGGTGTTCCAATCCCATTAGATGTTGTTCATATACATTGGAGGAAATTTACCATGAATAGTGATCAAGAGGAAGAACAATTGACAAATGATTTAGAGTTGGACATTACATCGGAGATGAATATAATTTGGAAAACATGGAAAACACTTAATGTTGCTGGAAGAAAGGCATTAAAGAGCAAGTTGCGTGAAATAGCATATCCAGAGACAACATCAATGTGTGCACTAGTGGATAAAATCAAAACAAAAGGTGGTGTTAAGAAGAAAAAAGGCAATAAGCCGAAGGGATATGACGTATATCGCGACCCATCATACTTTGAGCATGTTGATACTCAAGTCTCTCAGCAAGCATCCAAACAAGTGTCCCATGAAGCATCCAAACAAGTCTCCCATCAAGCATCCAAACAAGTCTCCCATCAGGTTAAAAAATATTTCCACGAGTTTCCTCCTTTAATTCATCCATATATTGAAGACATAGTTAATGTTAAAGCAGATGGAAACTGTGAATATCGTGTTATTGCTGCTTTACTTGGTCATGGTGAAGAATACTGAAGCATTGTACGTCGACAGTTGTATACAGAGATTAAGTCCAAACCTGATTTATATGTTGCACTATTCAAGGATCGTTTGCAAGAAGTGACATAGTCTTTACTTGTAACTGAGTTGGAAAACCAAGCCAACGAGAAGTGGATGACCATTCCTGATATGGGTTACGTGATAGCAACAAAATATAATCTCGTTCTTGTTACATTGACAAAAAAAATTTGTTTGACTTTTTTCCCATTGAGGGGTGCACATAATGGAGATTTGTCACGTGATCGTGTTATCAGCATTGGTTTTGTTAACGAAAATCATTGGGTTAAAGTTAAATTGAAATCTGCATGTCCGCTACCTCCACTTGCATGGCATTGGAAGAAGCATCATAGTGATGAGTCTACATCATGGGTTATCGCTTATGCAGGACGTCTAAACATTGGGGTTCTTTAGATTTAGAAAATAATTCATATTATATGTCTTTGGCAGATGATTGACACTTTTGATTTGTATGTTGCTTTAAATGATAGGATTGACACTTTAAATGTTGTTTTCAATTTAGATGATTGCCACTTTTGTTCTATGATGCTTTAAATGTTTTCAATTCAGATGATTTAAATGTTGTTTTCAATTTAGATGATTGCCAATTTTGTTTTCAATTAAGTGTTCTATGATGCTTTAAATGGTATGTTTAAAATTTAGATGATTGACACCTTAAATAAATATTAAATACAACTAAATAAGTCGCAAATAATAAAATAAGTTACGAATAATACAACAAAATAAGTCACTAATTAAATAAGTCTGAATAATAATATGTCGTGATTAGTAAAATAGTCTGAAATAATACAACTAATAAACTACTGATAATCTCTCCTTTAGAATGTGTAAAGCTCTCTCTAATAAGAATGCATCTGATCTTCAGGACCAACCCATATTGTAAGTCTAACTTCTGCTGTATAAGACCACCAATTGCGTGACATCCTTGTACAGACCTAGTTCGGGACCTAACATATGACTATGACCAGCATCAGGACCAGGAACCAGTACAGCATAGCATAACATCATAACTAGGACTCAGCATATGCAGCAACATAGGGGATCATCTGAGGATGAGATATCCTATATACCACTAATGTATCCCTCAACACACTCATGTGATATGCAGTGAGTTCAATTAGAGCTCGAAGTGAATGTACAGAGTTCGTACATACTCCATTCAACGTAAAAACATCAATGCAACAAGCATCGGTGGTGTAGGAGGAATGTGTTGAGTATATCCAAACTGTCGTATGCACCTATTGGTAAATATAGACCATCATGGAACACCAAGAACAACGTATTTGTAAACATGACACAAAATGAAATCGTGTCATTAGAGTCTCGTCGTAATTTCGACGTCCAAATAATATCAGTATCCCTCAAAGCATCAACTTTGCCCTGTAATATGTCAACGTTCCAGATGTTTGTTTGCAGTCCAACGAAACATCCGTGCATGGAGAGATAAGCTCATCCATTATCCGTTTACAAATATCAAGAATGTTCATAAATCCAAGTCTGTAAATAATTGAAATATAGTAAAATTATTAAGGTGATGAAATAATTAAAAATAAACAATAATAAGTATAATAATATATAATAGTACCTGAAATAAAGATAAATATCCTCATCTGTTGTGGTTGCAAGGCAATGGTACTATCTCTAAGATAGTCCATATAACACAACAAGTGCAGCTGTCCACTATGCCCATTTACCACAAGTTGGCAGGTCTTGAAACAAAAACAGATATTTTGCAGATATAAGGGTAAAACTTTTATCAGCTAGAATTGTACACCCTACCAAATGAAGTAGGTATGCCCTCGGTGCATAGTCATATCATCCTTCATGAAGTTTCTTGAAAAATACCTCTTTCAACCACTCAAAACTATACGAGGCACCTCTATTGGTCCTAGTTTAAGTGACAGCTTTATCATATGCAACTCCCAACAACTCAACAGCAGCAACAATTGTCAAATCTTCATTGACATTTGCGGGAGGTGTGATAAACTCTCCAGAACATGAGATGCTCAAAAGACCCCTAACGTCGTCAAGAGTAATAGTCATTTCACCGAATGGTAGTTGAAATGAACTAGTCTCTACGTGCCATCTCTCAGCAAAAGCAGATATCATATTACCGTCAATCATATGCAAACTACATCTTCTCAGAGGACGTAATCCAGATATAGTAATCCAATGATCGATTTGAGCAGGTAATCGATATCTGATATCAATGAATTTGTCTTGCTTTTTGCCATTTGAAACAACTTTCAAGGCACGTCTATCCTGTTTAAGTTATAAATAACCACATTACAATATATATACTTATACATAAAAATATATTAAATATGTATAAAATAATCTATACACAAAATATATAATATGTAATAAAATAAATTATTTACTAACCTGTCCATTCCACACAATAATTGCAATATGGTGCTCATAATCTTTAAGGACAGAAAGATAATAAGGACCTCCAGGAAACATGGATTCTTCAGGCTGGTGCTGCTGACCATGTTCATCATCAAATTGTTGTTGTTGCTGATCATGTTCATCATCAAACACATGATCTTGATGGGGTTGGTCATCTTGTTCTTCATCAAACCCAGGATTTTGTTGGGGCTGCTCATCCTGGGATGTCTGCCTTTCTTCATTTCTCTTACTTCTTTTTTCAACAGCAGCTCTTCTATTTGATTGTGTAGGAGGTCGAATTCAAGAATGATCAACGTCAGTTTTTGCTCCTCTGGTCCTCACTAACAAAATTCAATAAAAAAAATTATATAAAACAAAAAAATTAAAAAAAATATACACTGTACCGAAATTTTCAAAGAGGAATGAAATTTCCGGTAGTTATAAATAACTACCAGAAATTTCAAAATTGAAATTTCCGGGAATCCATCCGGAAATTTCAAATTTCCAGTACTGAAAATGTAATAGCCAGGATTTTTCAAATTTCTGGTGAACCTTCCTGGAGATTTCATTTTCGAAATTTCTGGTACGTATTTATAACTACCGGAAATTTCATTCCTCTTTATTTTTTTTTCCCTCAATACTCACTTTTCCGGATTTTTTAATGTGGGGGTACAACTGTTTTGATTTTTCATTTTTTTATTTATTTTTATTTTTACTAATTTTCTTAAGGTTATTTTGGGTATTTCAATCCAAAAAAAAATTAATTGGGGGGTACAAGTTTAATTGGGGGGGTACGAAAGCCAACTTTCTTAGTAAACTTCAATGAATTTTGTCCAAACTGACGAAGGCCCACCAAAATTTTCGTAACAATAATAGGAAAGTTAGATTTGGTACTCCCTCAATTGGACGTATACCCCCTAAATTATTAAAAATTCAAAATTATTCCTTTAATTTCTAATCAGTAAATGGTAAAAAAATTAATGTTAATCTAAAATCTGACCCCCTCAACCAAATATCCTGCAAGTAAAATTTTTCTTGTAAAATATCGGTAAGTAAAATTTTTCGCCTAAAATTTTGGTAAGTAAAATTTTTCGTCAAAAAATCCAGTACACAATTTATAACTACCGAAAATTTCATTTTTAAAATTTTCGATTATACAATTTGTTTATTGGAAATTTCGCCAACAAAATTTCAGTACATTACTTATACTAGCGAAAAATTGTGCCTTGAGAAATTTTCGGTAGTTAATTTTATAAT
>PGTU02012273.1:0-15698 GCA_002896215.2 Cicer echinospermum | reverse complement strand
TAATAATAATAAAAGTAACAGTTAAAAATGTCTTGGTTATTATTAATAATAATAATAATAAAAGGAACGGTTAAAAATGTCTTGGTTAAAATATCAATTTCTCTATTTAATAGCATGTTACCACCTTAACGTTCCCCACGTCGGGCTTAAGGTCCCCGCTTAACTTTCTCCACTTCAGTCAACGTTCCCCACTTTTGGCTTAACGTTCCCACTCTTAGTTTAATGTTCCCTGGCTTAACGTTCCCAATTATGACTTAATGTTCCAAATAAAAATGAATACAACAAAACGGATGTCTTCGTATATAGAAAAACGGTTTAGTTGAGGAGAGGAAGATCATTTTGATAGAAAAGGCAAACACCAAAAGAGAAAAGAGAAAAGAGAGGAGTAATTCTATTCCCGAATTTGTTAAATCAGTATCAGAAAAACATCGATTGCGCATTCGTTAACCGTTGGATCGGGCTGATTTTTGGACAGAAGGTTCGCAACATTAAGATCCACGTTTTCAACGGTTAGATCGGAGAATCGACGTCCAGAGAGGGAGAAATCGTGCTCGCACACCAGCAGGTGTGAAATGTGTGAGACAAGAGTTTGTGAAACATAATTCTAAATACAACTTTAATAACGGTAAGGGCATCACTCCATCCGCTTTCCTACTTGAATTATATGTGATATAAATGTATCGTGATGTTATGTATTGGTTTTGTTTGTGTGTTATCTTTAAAATGAATATTAATAATGGTTGTGCCTGATATGCTCAGATTATGGAAAATGAATGTTATATTATACGTTGTTATAATGGTTGTGTTTGACATGTTGTGGTTATTCAAGGTGATTACTTTGGGTCTAAACTAGGTTGGTTTAGAACAAGGTTGAATGATTTTGGACGTTCTGATTGAGTGATCTATACTGCTCCTAACAAAAGTGTCTACATTCATACATTCATTCATAGTCGTGTGGTGGTGCGCCCATAATTGGTTGGAGCCCACAGATCCTTGCGGGGATGTTGAGCTAATGGTGTTGCTTGGAAGGACCCACGAAATGCCCTTGCGGGGGAGGCGATATTCCGGAATCATTACATTGGCATATAGATTAAGTCATAAGGTCTGTTTGAGTATGCATTGAATTAAGTGTGATTAATCTTTTATAAAGATAAATGATACATTGTATCCCCTGATAATTGGTTGGTTGAAATAATGTTATTAACGACGTATATATTATACTGATAAATTTGTATACGATTGTATTTGTTCGTTTGGGCGAGGCAATGTCAATAATGAATGAGAATCTTAATAATGAATGATGTACCTGCTGCTAGTTTCGGGTGAATTAATATGTGATATTGTACTTGTTTTTATTACTGTACCTCTTAATTGTTTGGGTGATTTAATGTTATTAATTATGTAGATATTGTAATGTTATATTTGTATTGTCACTGTACCTGTTGTTGGTCGTTTGGGTGAATTAATGTTATTAATTACGTAAACACTGTTCTGTTATATTTTCATTGTTAGTATATCTTTGGTGAGTTGTGATTTTTAATTGTTAAATGAAGTACATGATTTATTTATATTTTGCTATAACAACTATATATGCATGCATATTTGCTCTGTATTTGTTATTTGGAGATGACCCTTACATTTGACAGGACGTCACATATAGTGTTACTTGAGCGAATAATATCACGATCAACCTAATAGGAGAAATGTGAGAAAGTACAATAGCATGCCGTTGGAGGCTCCGAGATACTTCTGCATCGGTTGTAGACTTGTTTGGTGAGTTTTCCACAAGTCCAAAGTTTGTGACCAACTAGGATTTATGTTTGGGTAGTAAAACGTCGAGAGTTTTGACTCTAGGAGTTTATTTTGTTTAATGTATTAAATTACTTTTAGTAATTGCAAATACTCTGATTTATTATTTTTGAAATATAATTAAAATAGGTATTAAATAATTTTAATGTAAATGAGTATTTAAGATAATCATAAATAAATAAAACGAATATGTAATTCTACGTTTAGAATTTCGATAGTTAATGTCCCAAAAAAAGTGGGATGTTACAGGTGGTATTAGAGCAGTTCGATCTAGATTGGATTGCGGGTTAGTGGGAATGTTTTTAGTCTTGTTAGTGTTGGTCATGTGTCTCGGAAGTCCTCAAGAGATGGTGTGTGAGTTTATGCACCACTTGAATCTTGATTGAAATATTTCTTCATCTAAATATTGTGTGCATATTGCACGAGAACACAAATAATGTTCTTAATTGGTTTAACAGAGTGGCGCGACCGAAGCGTGGTTAATTGGTTTATCAGAGTGGCGCAACGGAAGCGTGGTTAAAATTTAGTGGATCTTGTAGGGGTTGTGATATAGAGACTGCATTTAAGATTATATGTTAGTTAATGGTCTAAAACTTTAGGATAAGAAAATTATCGAGGGAACGAAATAAATGATTGATGTAGAGTTTTACTAGTTCATGATTGAGTAAGTATGAAGTTGATAATTGCTTAAGAGTATCCTATAGATTAAAGATATGTATTTTATAACCAAGAATTCAAATTATGAAGCTTGTGAATACTTGTAGGATACGATAACCTAAGTTTCAACTTTTAGGTTTGACATTACCATACATTAAATGAATGAGAATAATTTGGAGCGATCAATCGTAGGCTTGATCAAGATCTCAACGCATGTGATATTAATTATCGGTTATTATGGAGTGAATGGAAAAACAGTGTTGTTTGGCCGAAATTGTGATGAATTAAAGATGTTGTGGTTGAAGAGTTAAATGGTGTGTTAAGAATGAAATTTTTGAATTAAAGAGATGATTTGTGTTTATGAGTTGTGAGTTGTAGTTGACGAGTAAGTGATACTAAACCATAAGGGAGTGAGAATCTAAGTAGTAAATTATATGGATTAGATTTGTAGCCATAAGTGCAACGATGAATTAAAAAAAAAAATCTTGTGGGAATAATTCAACTTGAATTTAGTTAGAGTATTGGATCCAAGATTGAACATTAAAATTAAGAACACTTTATAGTGGTTTGAGAACGATGACACGTTGGGTATATTCGTGGAAAGTTGTCACAAATGTTTGGCTCTCTAACATATATTGAGATTATGATTATAAATAAAATCTTGTGTGGTGTAGGTTTTGATCTGTAGAAGACTTGAAGCTTCTTGGTAGGATTAGAGTAATATCAGATTTAGTGAATGTGAATTTAGAGTTGTAAATTGGTAGAATAATGTTGAGAATGTTAGGCTTGATGAATTTTGAAATAATTGCAGATAGATAAGATTTTATCGACTAATAAGATGAGTGTGTTATATCTATGTACTTTTTAGGTCAGTTTCGAGGACGAAACTATTTTTAGGTTGATAGAATGTAAGACCCGCATTTTTCTCATTAGGAGTCAAGTTTCGAGGACGAAACTATTTAAGGCAGGTAGAATGTAACACCCTCTATATTTTATTTTTATATATTACCTTATTAGGAGTTGAGATAATTATTCTATAAATTGTCAGTTACTATTGTAGTGTGTTATTTTAATTTTTTAATAATAATAATAATAATAATAATTAATAATAATAATAATAGTAATAAAATAATAGTAATAATAATTAAGGAACGGTTAAAAATGTCTTTTTAGTTATTAATTAATAATAATAATAATAATAATAATAATAATAATAAAAGAACGGTTAAAAATGTCTTAGGTTGAAATATCAGTTCTCCGTTTAATACACGTTACCCAGCTTAAACGTTTCTGTCCATTTAAAGTTCCCCACGTCTGGCTTAAGGTTCCCCACTCCTGCCTTAACGTTCATCCTGGCTTAACTTTCACGGTTCCCCACTCCACTTCTGTCAACGTTCCCACTCTAGTTTAAAGTTACCACTGCTGCCTTAACGTCCTTCGCTTCTGGCTAACTTCCCACTTGTGGCTTAAAGTTAATCCTTTTTGATAAAAAAGGAAACAAAGACAAAACATACGTCTCCATTCAAAAAATACTCTGCGATATAAAAAAAGGGTTTATGAGAGAAAAGAGAGAGACCACTTTGATAGAAAAGGCAACCACAAAGAGAAAAGAGATGAGTAACTTCATCCCCGAATTGTTAAATCAGCATCAGAAAATCATCGACTGCGGCATTCGTTAACCGTTAGCATCGGCTGATTTTCGGACAGCGGTTCACAACATTCAGACCCACGTTTTCAACGGTCGGATCGCGAAATGAAGTTCAAAGAGGCGAGGAACCCGTTAACTCGCACAGCAGCAGGTGTGTGAAATGTGTGAGACAAGAGTTTGTGAACATAATTCTAATACAACTTTAATAACGGTAAGGGCATCTCTCCATCCGTCTTCCTACTTGACATTATATGTGATATATAATTATCGTAGCTGTTATGTATTGGTGTTTGTTTGTGTGTTATCTTTTAAATAATGAATATTAATAATGGTTGTGCTTGATATGCTCAGATTGTGGAAAAATGAATGTTATATTATACGTTTGTTATAATGATTGTGTTTGACATGTTGTGTTATCAAGGTGATTACTTTGGGTCTAACTAGGTTGGTTTTTTAGACAAGGTTGAATGATTTGGATGTTCTGATGAGTGGTCTATACTGTTTTACTAACCAAAAGTATCCACATTCATGCTTCATCATAGTCGTGTGGTGGTGCGTCCATTATTGGTTGGAGCCCACAATCCTTGCGGGATGCGAGTTAGTGGTGTTGCTTGGAAGGACACACACGAAGGCTCGAGTAGTGGTGTCTTGGAAGGACCACGAAATGCCCTTGCGGGCGAGGCGAAATTCCGGAATCATTACATTGGGCATATAGATTAAGTAATCAAGGTCTGTTTGGTATTGCATTTACATGACATATATATTAAGTAATACGGTCTGTTTGGTGATATGCATTGATTAAAGTGTGACTAGTGTTTTTATACATTGTATTCTTTTGGTTTGGTGTGAAAATTAACGTTGTTAATATGTGGATATAGTACTTCTATATATTTATTTTATGTACCTCTCGTAGTAGGATCGGTAGATTATGTTATTAATTACGTAACTATGTAATATTATCTTTTAATTGTCATTGTATCTTTGGTGCGTTGTGATTTTAACTGTTAAATGAAGTAAATGATTTATTTATATTTTGCTATAACAATATATATGCATGCATATTTGCTCTGTTATTTGTTATTTTGGAGATGACCCTTACATTTTGACAGGACGTCACATATAGTGTTACTTGAGTGAATAACGTCACGGTCAACCCAATAGGAGAAATGCGAGAGAAGTACAATAGCATGTAGTCGGAGGCTCCGAGATACTTTTGTGCTGGTATGAGACTTGTTGGGAGAGTTTTTCTACAAGCGTCCAGAGTTATGACCAACTAGGATTTATGCTTGGGTAGTAAAATATCAATAGTTTTGGCTATAGGAGTCTCTTTGTTTAACGTATTAACTTTACCTTAGTGATGTAAATACTCTGATTTATTATTTTTGAAATATAATTAAAATAGTTATTAAATGATTTTAAAGTAAATGAGTATTTAAGATAATCATAAAATAAATAAAACGAATATGTATTCTACGTTGAGAATTTCTATTAGTTAATGTCCCCGAAAAGCGGGATGTTACAGGTGGTATCAGAGCAGTTCGATCTAGATTGGACTGCGGGTTCGTGAGATAGTTTTAGTCTTGTTAGTGTTGGTCATGTGTCTCGGGAAGTCCTCAAGAGATGGTGTGTGAGTTTATGCACCACTCGAATCTTGATCGAAATATTTCTTCATCTAATATTGTGTGCATATTGCACAAGAACACAAATAATGTTCTTAATTGGTTTATCAGAGTGGTGCGACAGAAGCGTGGTTAATTGATTTTATCAGAGTGGCGCGACGAAAGAGTGGTTAATTGGTTTATCAGTGTGGCGCGACGGAAGCGTGGTTAATTGGTTTATCAGAGAGTGGCGCGACGGAAGCGTGGTTAATTGGTTTATCAGAGTGGCGCGACGGAAGCGTGGTTAATTGGTTTATCAGAGTGGCACGACGGAAGCGTGGTTAAAACTTAGTGGATCTGGTGGGGGTTATGATATAGAGGTTGCAATTAAGATTGTATGTTAGTTAATGGTCCAAACTTAGGATAAGAAAATTATCGAGGGAACGAAATAAATGATTGATGTAGAGTTTTACTAGTTCATGATTGAGTAAGTATGAAGTTGATAATTTGCTTTAAGAGTATCCTATAGATTAAAGATATGTATTTTATAACCAAGAATTCAAATATGAAGCTTGTGAATACTTGTAGGATACGATAACATAAGTTTCAACTTTAGGTTTGACATTACCATACATTAAATGAATGAGAATGATTTTGGAGCGATCAATCGTAGGCTTGGATCAAGATCTTAACGCAAGTGATATATTATTGGTTATTATGGAGTGAATGGAAAAAATAGTGTTGTTGACCGAAGTTGTGAAGATTTAAGATGTTGAGGTTGAAGAGTTAAATGGTGTGTTAAGAAAGAAATTTTGAATTAAAGAGATGATTTGTGTTATGAGTTGTGAGTTGTAGTTGACGAGTAAGTGATACTAAACCATAAGGGAGTGAGAATCTAAGTAGTAAATCATATGGATTAGATTTTGTAGCCATAAAGAGCAACGATGAATAAAAAAAAAAATCTTACGGGGAATAATTCAAGTTGAATTTAGTTAGAGTATTGGATCCAAGATTGAACATTAAAATTAAGAACACTTTATAGTGGTTTGAGAACGATGACACGTTGGATATATTCGTGGAAAGTTGTCACAAATGTTTGGCTCTCTAACGTATATTGAGATTGTGATTATAAATAAAATCTTGTGTTGGTGTAGGTTTCGATCCGACTTGAAGCTTCTTGGTAGGATTAGAATAATATCAGATTTAGTGAATGTGAATTTAGAGTTGTAAATTGGTAGAATAATGTTGAGAATGTTAGGCTTGATGAATTTTGAAATAATTGCAGCATGATAGATAAGATTTTATCGACTAATAAGATAAGTGTGTTATATCTATGAACTTTTAGTGTCAGTTTCGAGACAAAACTATTTTTAGGTCGATAAATGTAAGACCCGCATTTTCTTCATTAGGGTCAAGTTTCGAGGACGAAACTATTTTAAGGCAGGTAGAATGTAACACCCATATATTTTATTTTATTTTTACATTTTACCTTTATTAGGAGTTGAGATAATATTCTATAAATGTTCGGTTACTATTATAGTTACTATTGTAGTGTGTTATTTTATTTTTAATAATAATAATAATAATAATAATAATAATAATAATAATAATAATAATAATAATAATAATAGTAATAATAATAATAGTAATAATAATTAAAGGAACGGTTAAAAATGTCTTTAGTTATTATTATTAATAATAATAATAATAATAATAATAATAATATAATAATAATAATAATAATTAATAATAATAAAAAGAACGGTTAAAAATTGTCTTAGGTTGAAATATCAGTTTCTCCGTTTAATACACGTTACCCAGCTTAACGTTTCTGTCCATTTAAAGTTTCCCCACGTCTGGCTTAAGGTTCCCCACTCCTGCCTTAACGTTCACTCCTGGCTTAACTTTCAGGTTCCCCACTCCACTTTTGTCAACGTTCCCCACTTCTAGTTTAAGGTTACCCACTGCTGCCTTAACGTCCTCCGCTTCTGGCTTAACTTCCCACTTGTGGCTTAAAGTTAATCCTTTTTGATAAAAAAGGAAACAAAGACAAAACATACGTCTTCCATTCAAAAAATACTCTGCGATATAAAAAAAAGGGTTTATGAGAGAAAAAGAGAGAGACCACTTTGATAGAAAAGGCAACCACCAAAAGAGAAAGAGATGAGTAACTTCATTCCCGAATTTGTTAAATCAGCATCAGAAAATCATCGACTGCGCATTCGTTAACCGTTAGATCGGGCTGATTTTCGAACAGCAGGTTCACAACATTCAGACCCACGTTTCAACGGTCGGATCGGCGAAATGAAGTTCAAAGAGGGAGAAACCGCACTCGCACAGCAGCAGGTGTGAAATGTGTGAGACAAGAGTTTGTGAAACATAATTCTAAATACAACTTTAATAACGGTAAGGGCATCACTCCATCCGCTTTCCTACTTGAATTATATGTGATATAAATGTATCGTGCTGTTATGTATTGGTTTTGTTTGTGTGTTATCTTTAAAATGAATATTAATAATGGTTGTGCTTGATATGCTCAGATTGTGGAAAATGAATGTTATATTATACGTTGTTTAATGATTGTGTTTGACATGTTGTGGTTATTCAAGGTGATTACTTTGGGTCTAAACTAGGTTGGTTTAGAACAAGGTTGAATGATTTTGGATGTTCTGATTGAAGTGGTCTATACTGTTACTAACAAAGTATCCACATTCATGCATTCATTCATAGTCGTGTGGTGGTGCGTCCATAATTGGTTGGAGCCACATATCCTTGCGGGATGTCGAGTTAGTGGTGTTGCTTGGAAGGACACACACGAAGCTCGAGTTAGTGGTGTTGCTTGGAAGGACCCACGAAATGCCCTTGCGGGGAGGCGAAATTCCAGAATCATTACATTGCATATAGATTAAGTAATAAGGTCTGTTTGGTATGCATTACATTGACATATATATATTAAGTAATACGGTCTGTTTGGGTATGCATTGATTAAAGTGTGACTAGTGTTTTATACATTGTATCTTTTGGTTTTGGGTGAATTAACGTTGTTAAAATATGTGATATAGTACTTCTATATTTTATTGTTTATTGTACCTCTCGGTAGTTGGATCGGTAGATTAATGTTATTAATTACGTAAACATTGTAATATTATCTTTTAATTGTCATTGTATCTTTGGTGCGTTGTGATTTTTAACTGTTAAATGAAGTAAATGATTTATTTATATTTTGCTATAACAACTATATATGCATGCATATTTGCTCTGTATTTGTTATTTGGAGATGACCCTACATTTGACAGGACGTCACATATAGTGTTACTTGAGTGAATAACGTCACGGTCAACCCAATAGGAGAAATGCGAGGAAGTACAATAGCATGTAGTCGGAGGCTCCGAGATACTTTTGTGCTGGTATGAGACTTGTTGGGAGAGTTTTCTACAAGCGTCCAGAGTTATGACCAACTAGGATTTATGCTTGGGTAGTAAAATATCAATAGTTTTGGCTATAGGAGTCTCTTTTGTTTAACGTATTAACTTTACCTTAGTGAATGTAAATACTCTGATTTATTATTTTTGAAATATAATTAAAATAGTTATTAAATGATTTTAAAGTAAATGAGTATTTAAGATAATCATAAATAAATAAAACGAATATGTAATTCTACGTTGAGAATTTCTATTAGTTAATGTCCCGAAAAAGCGGGGATGTTACAGGTGGTATCAGAGCAGTTCGATCTAGATTGGACTGCGGGTTCGTGAGATAGTTTTTAGTCTTGTTAGTGTTGGTCATGTGTCTCGGAAGTCCTCAAGAGATGGTGTGTGAGTTTATGCACCACTCGAATCTTGATCGAAATATTTCTTCATCTAAATATTGTGTGCATATTGCACAAGAACACAAATAATGTTCTTAATTGGTTTATCAGAGTGGTGCGACAGAAGCGTGGTTAATTGATTTATCAGAGTGGCGCGACGAAAGAGTGGTTAATTGGTTATCAGTGTGGCGCGACGGAAGCGTGGTTAATTGGTTTATCAGAGTGGCGCGACGGGAAGCGTGGTTTAATTGGTTTTATCAGAGTGGCGCGACGGGAAAGCGTGGTTAATTTGGTTTATCAGAGTGGCACGACGGAAGCGTGGTTAAAACTTAGTGGATCTGGTGGGGGTTATGATATAGAGGTTGCAATTAAGATTGTATGTTAGTTAATGGTCCAAAACTTTAGGATAAGAAAATTATCGAGGGAACGAAATAAATGATTGATGTAGAGTTTTACTAGTTCATGATTGAGTAAGTATGAAGTTGATAATTGCTTAAGAGTATCCTATAGATTAAAGATATGTATTTTATAACCAAGAATTCAAATTATGAAGCTTGTGAATACTTGTAGGATACGATAACATAAGTTTCAACTTTTAGGTTTGACATTACCATACATTAAATGAATGAGAATGATTTGGAGCGATCAATCGTAGGCTGATCAAGATCTTAACGCAAGTGATATTAATTATTGGTTATTATGGAGTGAATGGAAAAATAGTGTTGTTTGACCGAAGTTGTGAAGAATTTAAGATGTTGAGGTTGAAGAGTTAAATGGTGTGTTAAGAAAGAAATTTTTGAATTAAAGAGATGATTTGTGTTTATGAGTTGTGAGTTGTAGTTGACGAGTAAGTGATACTAAACCATAAGGGAGTGAGAATCTAAGTAGTAAATCATATGGATTAGATTTGTAGCCATAAGAGCAACGATGAATAAAAAAAAAAAAAATCTTACGGGAATAATTCAAGTTGAATTTAGTTAGAGTATTGGATCCAAGATTGAACATTAAAATTAAGAACACTTTATAGTGGTTTGAGAACGATGACACGTTGGATATATTCGTGGAAAGTTGTCACAAATGTTTGGCTCTCTAACGTATATTGAGATTGTGATTATAAATAAAATCTTGTGTGGTGTAGGTTTCGATCCGACTTGAAGCTTCTTGGTAGGATTAGAATAATATCAGATTAGTGAATGTGAATTTAGAGTTGTAAATTGGTAGAATAATGTTGAGAATGTTAGGCTTGATGAATTTTGAAATAATTGCAGCATGATAGATAAGATTTTATCGACTAATAAGATAAGTGTGTTATATCTATGAAACTTTTAGTGTCAGTTTCGAGGACAAAACTATTTTTAGGTCGATAAATGTAAGACCCGCATTTTCTTCATTAGGGTCAAGTTTCGAGGACGAAACTATTTAAGGCAGGTAGAATGTAACACCCATATATTTTATTTTATTTTTACATTTTACCTTTTATTAGGAGTTGAGATAATTATTCTATAAATGTTCGGTTACTATTATAGTTACTATGTAGTGTGTTATTTTAATTTTTAATAATAATAATAATAATAATAATAATAATAATAATAATAATAATAATAATATAATAATAATAATAATAGTAATAATAATAATAGTAATAATAATTAAAGGAACGGTTAAAAATGTCTTTAGTTATTATTATTAATAATAATAATAATAATAATAATAATAATAATAATAATAATAATAATAATAATATAAAAAGAACGGTTAAAAAATGTCTTAGGTTGAAATATCAGTTTCTCCGTTTAATACACGTTACCCAGCTTAACGTTTCTGTCCATTTAAAGTTCCCCACGTCTGGCTTAAGGTTCCCCACTCCTGCCTTAACGTTCACTCCTGGCTTAACTTTCAGGTTCCCCACTCCACTTTTGTCAACGTTCCCCACTTCTAGTTTAAGGTTACCCACTGCTGCCTTAACGTCCTCCGCTTCTGGCTTAACTTCCCACTTGTGGCTTAAAGTTAATCCTTTTTGATAAAAAAGGAAACAAAGACAAAACATACGTCTTCCATTCAAAAATACTCTGCGATATAAAAAAAAGGGTTTATGAGAGAAAAAGAGAGAGACCACTTTGATAGAAAAGGCAAACCACCAAAAGAGAAAAGAGATGAGTAACTTCATTCCCGAATTTGTTAAATCAAGCATCAGAAAATCATCGACTGCGCATTCGTTAACCGTTAGATCGGGCTGATTTTCGAACAGCAGGTTCACAACATTCAGACCCACGTTTTCAACGGTCGGATCGGCGAAATGAAGTTCAAAGAGGGAGAAACCGCACTCGCACAGCAGCAGGTGTGAAATGTGTGAGACAAGAGTTTGTGAAACATAATTCTAAATACAACTTTAATAACGGTAAGGGCATCACTCCATCCGCTTTCCTACTTGAATTATATGTGATATAAATGTATCGTGCTGTTATGTATTGGTTTTGTTGTGTGTTATCTTTAAATGAATATTATAATGGTTGTGCTTGATATGCTCAGATTGTGGAAAATGAATGTTATATTATACGTTGTTATAATGATTGTGTTTGACATGTTGTGGTTATTCAAGGTGATTACTTTGGGTCTAAACTAGGTTGGTTTAGAACAAGGTTGAATGATTTTGGATGTTCTGATTGAGTGGTCTATACTGTTACTAACAAAGTATCCACATTCATGCATTCATTCATAGTCGTGTGGTGGTGCGTCCATAATTGGTTGGAGCCCACATATCCTTGCGGGATGTCGAGTTAGTGGTGTTGCTTGGAAGGACACACACGAAGCTCGAGTTAGTGGTGTTGCTTGGAAGGACCCACGAAATGCCCTTGCGGGGGAGGCGAAATTCCGGAATCATACATTGGCATATAGATTAAGTAATAAGGTCTGTTTGGTATGCATTTACATTGACATATATATTAAGTAATACGGTCTGTTTGGGTATGCATTGATTAAAGTGTGACTAGTGTTTTATACATTGTATCTTTTGGTTTTGGGTGAATTAACGTTGTTAAATATGTGATATAGTACTTCTATATTTTATTGTTATTGTACCTCTCGGTAGTTGGATCGGTAGATTAATGTTATTAATTACGTAAACATTGTAATATTATCTTTTAATTGTCATTGTATCTTTGGTGCGTTGTGATTTTAACTGTTAAATGAAGTAAATGATTTATTTATATTTTGCTATAACAACTATATATGCATGCATATTTGCTCTGTATTTGTTATTTGGAGATGACCCTTACATTTGACAGGACGTCACATATAGTGTTTACTTGAGTGAATAACGTCACGGTCAACCCAATAGGAGAAATGCGAGGAAGTACAATAGCATGTAGTCGGAGGCTCCGAGATACTTTTGTGCTGGTATGAGACTTGTTGGGAGAGTTTTCTACAAGCGTCCAGAGTTATGACCAACTAGGATTTATGCTTGGGTAGTAAAAATATCAATAGTTTTGGCTATAGGAGTCTCTTTTGTTTAACGTATTAACTTTACCTTAGTGAATGTAAATACTCTGATTTATTATTTTTGAAATATAATTAAAATAGTTATTAAATGATTTTAAAGTAAATGAGTATTTAAGATAATCATAAATAAATAAAACGAATATGTAATTCTACGTTTAGAATTTCTATTAGTTAATGTCCGAAAAAAGCGGGATGTTACAAATTTTGTGACGATTGTATGACTGAATTTTGTGACCGATTTTTTAGACTAAATTAGTGACTAAAGTTTGAGATTGATTTAGACACCACTTTGAATTAATTTGCTATATCATTAGCTGTTGATTTAGAAACGAATTTTCTGACATAAATTGTTATTTTTATTAAATATTTGGTCACCAATTTCGTCTCTAAATGTTATTTGAAAGAAATAACATGGAGAGATGGAAGAGATTTCCTATTGTAATAGTCATTGAAGCAATTCCTTAAAGAAGTTCACTACCTGATGCTAATGGTCGATTTTAAAACGATTGGAAGAGCAGAAGATGAACTAGCTGCGTCAATAGTTGAAGATCGTATACTCGAGAGTATATCTTATAGTAGGCTCTGACAAGCAAGCAAAAGAAAATTAGTGTCTATTGTTCAACTAACATCCACATAATTCTAAATGATATTACCTCATTCACAGTAGAACCGATTTTTGTATCCCACAAGCTGTAAAATTTCTCAAACTTTCGAGCTCTAGAATGTGAGGAGGGCGGATGACATTGTAGAAAATATACAAACTGAATCATAGAAGATCCGTGGTCGAGTGGAGTTGTGATCACCATCAAAATTTATCATATTTTTATCTCCCTACAAATTTAGAGGCCAATTTAGGTGTTTTGTTTATGTGAAGAGAGCGCATAACTGCAAAATGCTTTATAAACATATGCTCAAATGTTTGAAATAATTACCGCATATGATTCAGAGATGAGATCAGAGTGGTGAAGTTGAACAAAGAGGTCTTCGTTACCATGTCCAAATAAAGCAGGAATGAATGTCTTCAGTGCAGCCTGTAAGCTTTGAAAAATTAATTTTGGAAAAGTCATGGAAAGGAGATAAACTCCAGTTAGCAATTTGTTTAGCCATAAATAAATGTAACCACACTAGGTGTCATGGAATGAACTCTTACTCTAAGTTCAAAATAACTCAATTAAATCTTCTTAATTAAGTGAATCCAACATGCTATTAAATTTTAAGGTTGAGATATACATACATTAGTCATAATAAAAGGGCTACCAATGTAATTAAAGCATTTCTACAACAAGTGATTTCTCAAATTTATCCTTAATGCTCACATACAACATTAAGTTTCCTGTTTAGTTGAGTCTTTTTTATAAAGACTTGTGTTGCTACTTTTTTTTTTTATATCAATTTTTGAATATACATATAAGTTATGTTGCTATATTTTATCAGTTCTTAAATAAAAAAGTGATATCATATAGATGCACACATACATACTCAATTATTATACCAGCAAACAAAACAATATAAAGAAAAGAAGTTTTTCAATAAAACTCAAATCAAAATTGTATGTAACTCAGATAAGACAATCATACCAGTCAATGAAACAACTTAAATTATCATTGAATTTTTTTCATAAATGAGGGCTAAACACCAAGTACAGAACAACTCTGATATGTAACAATGTATTAGATTGAGAAAAAAAGAGTTCAGGTCAAGTTAAACAATCTCTAAAGGGTGGGAAAATTATAGTTCCACCTCAAAACACATTTTTTTTTTGCATTTTCAAAATAACATATGATATGTTCAGTTATAATTCCAATAATATGCATTATTTATTAAATATATTGAACAAACCATTTTGAATTCAAATGACTCACCCACACGACATGATGAATCAACAATTACAGCATCATATTTCCCTTCAAAGTCAGCAGAACACGAAAAATGGGACGTTTATGTGAGTGGCAGGGAGACAAAAAAGGGGTTCCTTACTTGGAGCATCAACTTAGTCGATCGATTATGGATGGTGGTTATGTATTTCTGTTTCGGCGAAGCAAAGCGTGAAAAGATGATTTTGTGAAGGAAGCGACGAGAAGCGGTGGTGGAACAGTGATGAAACAGAGAAGCGATGGTGGAACGGTGATGAAAGGGAGAAGCGGTGGTGGAACGGTAATGAAACGGAGAAGTAGTGGTGGAACGATGATGAAACGGAGAAGCGGCGGATGGAATGGTGATGGAACGGAAGAAATGAATTTTTGAGAGTTTAGGGTTTGTTACACATATTAGAGTTTAGAGCGGGAATAGAGTTTAGAGAGGGAACTTTATTTAAGTGAAAAATGGAGAGGGGATTTTATTTTGCTTGAAACTAATTTTTGATTGTTTTTAATTAGAGAGAGAATTTTATTTTAGGGAAAATTGGTGAGGGGACTATAAAATTTTCAATCATAAACGATAAAAGTTTTTGTCATCCAATTTTAATTAAAAAAAATATAAAATAATAGAGATCAATTTTTCAGTCACTAAAACTTAAGTAGTTAAATTTTGTATTTGATATCTAATTCAATCTCTGAAGTGACAGAAATAATTGATCTCTAAATCAATTACTAAAGACGAAATTTCTACTAGTATATATTATTTTATGGTTAAATTACATCTATGGTTCCTAACTAATTTCAGGTAACGTTCTAGTCCTTAT
>PGTU02012272.1:0-28574 GCA_002896215.2 Cicer echinospermum | reverse complement strand
GCAAAATCTTAGCTCACCAATCTTGAACCTCAGATCGTCTCCCTTGCCACTATTGATTCTCCTTCTCTTGAATTAAGACGTCAATCTTGCGAGAATTTGCAATGTCCATCAAGAGTCCCACTGAGATCTTAATTTCATTCCGAATTTCAATTCCCGAGTTGCAAACTCTCGTTCAAGTGCAGTCTCTTAAAGCTTCCCACAACTCTTGTTGTCTACGCCATAATTATTGCAAGACACGATACACTTTTCTGCTCACAGCATTCAGCCACTACATGGGCCTTCCCAGACGGTCGGTACTGCAGTAGATGAAATCAAGTCCTTGAGAGTCTCATCCATCGTCTTGTTGGCGATGTTCAACTCCTTCCTGATCAAACAATATTTCAAGCTTTTATGGTACTGAACACGTGTGAAGTGCACCCATTAAAACGTGCCGCCAGATCTTTTATTGCACAAACAACGCGGAAGCTCCAATCATAGAGTAGGATAGTTCCTCCATGAAATCTTCATTGTCTCGAAGATAACCAAAACTTTATTGTGTATGCATCCGAAACATCCTAACCCTGGTGAGATGACCTCCAATAAACTTATAGGGTTCTCTGATCAGGTAATCCAATACAGGTAGGTCGTCATCTCTTAGTATAACTGAGTTTTTTCCACTTCTCCGTCCATGCGACGGTTGATCTATGTTCTGTAAGTGTAGTCAGTGGGCCACATCTTAGCAAACCTCGATAAACTTCTGTTCTACCCTGCCATCCTACAAACTCGTTATGTCAGTGCAGTCTGAGGCTGTTTCCAAGCAAGAACCCTCAATCTTAGCGGTCAGTACAACGTTGCTTCCTTGTTATACTGTCCCAAGAATTCATTTCATCTAGCATCACACTATCGATTTCGATTGGCATCAATCGTCCTTCTGCGGTAATCTCAAGGAACTTGTGCGGTAATTTCTCCACTGTCATTCTTCAGCTGCCTTGAATAATCACATATATCTTCAAATGAAACCACAACGAATTATCACGAAATGAATTAAGATTCTGTTCATTGTACGTCCATGAAAATTGGCCGGCATGATTGGTAATCAACGGCAATAACCAGTTTTCCTATGTCATAGCGGTTCTGAAAGCTGTTTTCCTGAATGTCTCTTACCTTACTCGAATCTGATGGTACACCAACTGTCAAGTCAAATCTTCCAAATATCGCGCCCCTCTCAAGTTGATCCATCCAAATCCCGATTCGTGCAAAGGCAAACGATCTATCAGTTGCCTTTGTTAAGTGATGCTATAATCCACATAGGCGCGAGCTTCCGTCCCTTCTTCTTAACTAGCCAAAACTGAGGCTCCCATGGTGATACGCTTGGTCTGATGAATTTTTCATCCAACAAGTCTTCAATTTAGGCTTTAGTCATTTATCCAATGGCGACATTCGGATAGCTGGTTGCCATTGATAGGTCTCGTTCCTGGCGTGCAATCAATGAAGAGATTCCACGTTCTCTTATCAGGTGGCATATCCTGGATTTCTGTTGGAAAATGACATCCCGGTACCGTTGACAAGCCATCACTATCTCTATGATACATTTTACTCTTGCCTCACCTTAGCCAGAGCAAAAATTCATGAGGTCCTTCACCTTAGCGACACTCGGCGTTTGTCATTGACAGCAGGCTAAATACCTTACACTGCCTGGTTCGGGGAAAGAACACTTTACGGCACAATGCCAAGCACATATGATAGGCACATACATCCATACGAGGTGACCCTCGAGTGATTGTGTAGCGGTAAACAAATCTAAATTAAACCAAGACAATCTTCTGCTATAGTCATTCGACAAGTGTAACAATGTCGAATTTCGGTCAAGGTCTTCAGCGGTGTTGGAACACAACCAAATCAAAAGGTAAAACAACAACAGTTACTTCAAGCGATTTACACAGTCATAGCAATGAAGGAATGGGTTGCCCCCGAATCAAAGAGAGTGCAGTTAGCGTGTTACCTGCAATCTCACAGTCAACGCTGAATCAGAATACCAGATAGGCATTCCCCTCTTCAGCAACAACATAATGCGTCCTCTAGCAGAATGAGGACGGGTATGCCCTAGCTAATTCACCACTGTGTTCACTTGAGACCGTGCATCCTTCATTAGCCACCTCGAACTTCCGACAATTGTGACGGTTGGAACTTAGTGGTACAAGCAACTAGCATAGTGTCCTCTTCCCCATTGAACATCGACAGCACTTTGTGCCCAATTGCCTCCGAAATTCTGGTTATCCCCGGCGATTCCTGACCCACCGTTGTTTATTTGTGGTCGAATTTTCAGTGTTGAGCAACTTTGCTTTCCACTTGTTCTGATACATTCACCGACTAGGGCCTCGATAAAATTCCCTCTCGGCTAGCCCTCCTTGTTCTCATATCGCTCCAACTTCTCTACATTTCCTCTACCAAGCGTCTTTTGGAAACGTTTGATTCTCAAGGTAGAGCGGCGGTCTGGAATCTCATACTTCGTCTCTTTTGGAAACGATGAGCACATGTATGGGGTTCATCAAGTCTCACGTTACACGAAGAACCTGAATTGCCTCGATAGCGATTCACTTAAAGCAGGCCATATTCGCCACACGGTCATTGCATTCCCTTGGTGAAGTTTCGAAAATCCACAGCCCAGTTTAGTCTGGTCTCATCGGGAAGTATATTGTCTAAAACTTCCTTTGATGATGTTCCATGTCACACCTGGCTGTGTGTGTCCCATCAATACCTTGCACTCCATCCCAGTACTCAGCTCCCCACAGCATATCAACGCGAGCAATAGTGACCTTCCCGCCGCTGGTAGTTATCTTTCCAAAGATCTTCTCCACTTCTTGGTCCATTGATCCGCCTACTTCTCCGAAATTCTCATCCCTTAAACTTAGGAGAGATGTCTTAACGACGGAAGTCCTGCTAACCCTCTATGACTCTGACAGCACGGATCTCTCTTCCCCTCTTTTCAAGATCGCGCATGAGTCTTATGCAGGCGGTCTGGCCGGGCGACACAGAAGCAGCCATGTTATTCATAGCCTCCGCCATTTGATCATTCCTATTAGCGTTGGCTCTCGGAGCGTCATTCCTTCTTGGAGCATGGTTTTCTATAAAACGCACATCACGTAGAAGCTTAAAACACTACTTCAAATAATTCAAAACTAACGTCGACTATGAACAACACATAATAATCATATTGGACTTGACAAACTCAAGTCACCTAAACCGACACATGATCAGATAACAACTCCCAACCTATAGGTTGACCTACAATCTATAACCAAGGTTCCACAGCCCCCAAAGAAAACCAAACCATTGCTCTGATACCACAATGTAACACCCCGTTTTTTCAAAGCGAGGTGTATTTTTTTTTTCAAAAGAAATTAAACTGAAACAGAGAAATAAACAAGAAAATACCTTTTGGATAAATAATTGAGTCATTATAATTTACAAGCAGCGGACAAGTTTCTCCAATATAAATCCAAAGCATTTACACAACAACAAAAGGTACATGGGACCCATTCAAATAAGATGTCAAACTGACGATATTAGTATAAGTACAGTTTTCCAAATCAAAATACTCCAACCCAAAAAGTAGGACGTCTAGTCCCTATACATCAACCTAATCTGATCATCCTACCAAAAAACTATACACCTTGAGTAATCTCCACGCGCCCCGGGAGATCCTCCTAACGTAGCTGCAGTCAAGCGTTCCCATCTCCATTCCCGTCCGTAGGGTACAAACCGGTAAGATCGTCCTGACTCTCATCTGAGGGCAAAGCCCAGATTTCCACAATAATTGTAAAGGGTCACCAACCGAAATTAACAGATAACACATAACATTTAAGTTTTAAATGCACAAAATAACCTTTCAACTAAGCATGCACCTTAAAAGGATTTTCCATATGCTAAAAGCTCATATAATGCTTGCCAATTAACAATGAACTCAAAATGAAGTTCTCAAACCATCAAGTAATACATAACTGACCAAAGCATTGATAAATCAATTGAGCAATCGATTATCTAACTCAAAATAAGGACTTTTGCTGAGCCAATCGATTGCCAAATCGATTTGGTCAGTTCTGCTGAGTTTCTGCATGACCAAATCGATTTCTAAGTCGATTTTGTCAGTTTTTTCTGAGTCCCTGTGTTGCCAAATCGATTTCCAAATCGATTTTGGCAATTTTGCTGAGTTCCTGCCTCTCTGCCAATCGATTTCCAAATCGATTTCTTAAAAGATTTTGAAAGAAATATTTATACAATCGATTGGCAAATCGATTAGGTTAAAATAGTGAAGTTCCTGCAACTCATCCAATCGATTGGGAAATCGATTTCCCTGCTTATTCTTACAAAAATACTTAAACTAATTCAATCACACTCACACATAACTCCAAAACTTAACACTTAGCAAATCCCACACAATCACCACAACAAATTGGTTTTCGAAATAGTTTTACAATCCATCGCACTCACACACGATAATCAATACATAACACTTAGCAATTCCAACACAATTACCACGACAATTCCTATTCAAACTACTCAATCATACACTTGATTTAAACACGGCTCGTGTGCCAAGCACCCTAATGCAATGCGTATATGCCAAAATGCATGGACTCGGAATTCCAAACCAAAACCCTCCTCGAAGGGCCGTAAATCATAATTGTACCGCCTATCGCAGGCCAAAGTACCAATTACCGAGGTGCCACCTATCACGGGTCAACACGATTACTAAAAAGCGTAAATCATAAACGTACCACCTATCACGGGTCAGTACAGTTTACTGAGGTGCCACCTATCACGGGTCAGCACGATTTACTAAAAGAAAAAGCGTAAGTCGTAAACGTACCGCCTATCACAGGCCAATACAGTTTACCGAGGTGCCACCTATCACGGGTCAGCACAACTTACTAAACGTAAACCGTAAACGTACCACCTATCACGGGTCAATACAGTTTACCGAGGTGCCACCTATCACGGGTTCAGCATAATTTACCAAAATGAAATGCATGAGCATACACAGACTTCATCCACGTAAATCGTTAAGCAAATGCAGATATTAAAAGATTCCCCATTTTTAATACCCATTTAACTTAAACGATTTTCACAACAAATATTAAGCAAACAGAAATATTAAGAGATTCCCCATTCTTAATACTCTTTTTAACTTAAACGATTTTCCAAAACAACATTAAGTAAACCGAGTTATTAAAAGATTCCCCATTTTTAATACTCGTTTAACTCTAATGGTTTTCACGCCAACATTAAGTAAACGTAGACATTAAGAGATTCCCCATTCTTAATACTCATTTAACTTAATGATTTTCAAAACAAAACATTAAGTAATCGAGACATTAAGAGATTCCCCATTCTTAACGCTCAGTTAACTTAAACGATTTTCCAAAACGACATTAAGTAACCCAGACATTAAGAGATTCCCCATTCTTGATGCCCAGTTAACTTAAACGATTTTCCAAAACGACATTAAGTAACCCAGACATTAAGAGATTCCCCATTCTTAATATCCAGTTAACTTAAACGATTTTCACAAACACACATTAAGTAAACCGAGATATTAAAAGATTCCCCATTTTTGATACTCGTTTAACTCTAATGGTTTTCAAATTTCACAACAAAACCAACTCAAAACATATTATCAAATTCAATTCACAATCCACACCAAAACACATCAAATTTCATCGGTATTAACTTAGAACACGTCAAATACGACGAACACAAATCAACACAACATAACACTCAAACACATCAAATTTCATTTACCCATAATCATACACAAATGAGTTAAGTTCATTTTCTACGAAACACCCATCAATATCGTCAAGACCTAACTCTAAGACTTTACCCACAAAACCTTAGATTCATTTTCCCTAAATCAATACATTCAACCCTAACAGATTCCTTTCCACACAACTACAGATAAGTCCCTAAATGCAAAATAAAAGTTAGGCAAGAGCCCTTACCTTAACGTTAGCTTTAAGGTGGGTTTCCGGTACCGCGAGTAAAACCGGTAAAATCTTCGCTCGCAACGTCGCCTCCAAATTGGTCCCCTAGCACCGTAGCGTGGTAGTGAGCAACTCTCCCTTCTAACTCTTCGCGAAATGAAGTTTAGATCTAGAAGAAACGGATGGGTTTGTGTTTGAATCTCAAATACCGTTTTTCTTCGTTTTCGAATCAAAGAGGAAGAGTGGAGTTGAGAAATCCTTGTTCTAACACTCACCCAACCTTGGGTTTCTAGTCTTGAAGGAAGGAAAGCAACGAAAATGAAAATGGGAGAAAGAGGGAAATCGGTTCGCGGGTAGCAGAGGAAGAAGATGGAAAGTTTTCGATTTTCTTTCCTTTCTTTTTCTTTCCTTTCTTTTTCCTTTCTTCCTTTTTCCTTCTTTCCTTTTTTATACTCTTTTCTTTTCCTTTTCCTTCCTTCTAATTTTCCTTTCTTTTTCCCTCCAAACAAACATATATATATAATAACCATAACTTAACAAATATCTCAAAATATCTAGATATTTGTTAAATTACCATTTCACCTGTAACGCATTAAATTCTTCGTAAGGATTCACCGCAGTTAATTCAATTTATTTATCGACGAGAAATTCTAATCGGCATCAAAATATCTTTTTGATTATAAAAAACTCCAAAATATTATAACTTTGGCTAAAAAGCCTCCGAGCCAAAATCCAAAATACACCAAAAATACATAAAGGGTACTTTAAATTATGGGTCTTACAGACTTACTCTTTCAGTTTTGGATACTACAGCTTTTTCTTCTCCAAGTATGGTATTCCCATTAATGACATAAATGTCATTCTTCACGTGACCATTCATAACCACTAACGCACCCTTCATCACCTTCAATGTACCATTTTCAGCTTTGTATGAGCAGCCAAACTCCTCCAACGTACCTAAAGATATTAAAAAATTCCTCTTGAGTTGAGGAACATATCTCATCCTAGTTAGTAGCCTCTGTGTACCATGTTCAAACCCCAAACTCACTGTTATTATACCTTCAACCTTGCATTCTAAATTTTTTCCCATAGT
The DNA here is from genome assembly GCA_002896215.2 of Cicer echinospermum. Lineage (NCBI taxonomy): Eukaryota > Viridiplantae > Streptophyta > Magnoliopsida > Fabales > Fabaceae > Cicer > Cicer echinospermum. Next base: position 21,518 of record PGTU02012272.1, on the reverse strand, counting down.
GACCCTTCCTCCATCAGTTTTTTTTAACCAAGAATCCATCATTTCATTGGAGTCATATGAAATGACCACCCTAACTCCAAAACCCATTCTTCATCAGAATAATTTGTGGTTTCCATTAGCACATCAGCATTTAGGCATCCTTCTAAAGCAATTGATGCCTTTCCAATATCATCTTCAAATTCATTCTTCTTTTTGAATTTCCTATTTGGACAATCCTTATTGAAATGTTCTTCCTTGTTTCATTGAAAACATTTTTTACTTGCTTTATCATTTTCCTTTTTATCAGTCTTGAATTTATGTTTTGATCTTTTCCTTTTATACTTTGTTTTCATGAATAGACCTTCACTATTTCCTTCATATTTTCCCTCAAATTTTCGTTTGAATTCTTTTAAAAAAAGTGCTAATCGAACATCCTCAATAGATAAAGAATCTTTACCATAAGAACTTTGGTTTTCATAAGAACTTGGCAAAGAACTTACAAGCAGTAGCGATTGATCTTCATCGTCAATGATGACCTCAATGTTCTCAAGATCAATCATGAGTTTATTGAAATCGTTAATATGTTCTTCAATTTACTTTCATGCTTGCATCTTGAAGGTGTAGAGCCTTTGCTTCAAATAGAAACTATTTGCAAGAGACTTGGTCATATACGAATTTTCCAATTTTTGGCCATATACAAATTTTCCAATTTTTGCCAAATTGTTGCGGCCGTTTTTTCTTTCTCAACTTATCTCAATGGATTGTCCCCCAAACTCATAATTAATTCATTATGAGCTTTCTCCAAGATCTCTTTCTTCTTTTCTTCATCTAATCCCTAGTCAGTGCATTTTCTAATCCTTGATGAACCAATAATGTTTTCATCTTGATTAACTTGCACATATTATGAAACAACACATATCAACTCTTCTTTATGAATTTGAACAAAGTAATAGAAGGATTTAAAAAAGGAAGATAGATAAACACACACAAGTTTGATAACCCATTTCAAACTTCTCTTCTTTTTTTCTTTTTTTTTTCCTGTTTGTGTGTTTTTTTTAGTCAAGAATGAATGAATTGTTTTGTACAAGAGGAGCTAAAGAAGTATATATAGTTCCTAGTAGAATAACTAACTATAACAACCACTAACTGAAGTTGTTATAGGCTTTCAACTCAAATAACCAATCAACTCAGTTAGTTATTCACCAGCTCGAGTCAACTTGAGATTGGGCCTGAAGCAAAATTCAGTTTGCTGTGCAATGCATGAGTTGGGCCAAGATGTCCATGGTACCATAATTCAACAGAAACCTTGCATAATGATCTTCCATTCTAAAACAACAAAAACAAAGTTCAACATAAAATCTAGACAAAATCATATTTTTAGCCTTTTATCTTATTTAGTTCTAATAGGTTGATAATTTATCTTTTTTCTAACTCAGATAGGTTCCTATATCTCTTAAAACTTGTACAAGTTAACTCATTTTTTCATTCATTATTAAAAATGTTGATGTGGTAAGCAACATTTGCATTTTTCATGATCTGTTTTTTTATATAAAAAAATAAAAAAACCAAGAATAGCCTTCATTACCTTCATTGCCTTCTTAGTCATCTTCATCATCTTACTTCTAAAACCAGAAAAATTAAAATTCAAAAATTAAAATCCTCAATCTTAGATCTACCCGACCTTTCAAAATCTCCAAAATCAAACATAACCCTAAATCTACTTAAAAATTATCAAATTCCTCACGCTCTCTTTGAAGAAGTAAAGAAGATGATATTCTGATATGCTATGATATAACCCATAAATGAAATGATTTAGAAACTCATAATCAAGAGGAACTCCCTTTATTCCATGGAGAAGCACATTCTTGACCATTTTGTATTGTTAATGCATGTGTCATAGTTCGGTAGTGTCACAATGAGTATGCACCTATGAGTCATTTGCTTTTGTTTTGGGGGACGATGATACATATGTATGATGTTTGTAATGGAGCTCTTACAAGTAGCATAAATATCATATTATCTATATGTGGAGTTTAATTCACTATATCATGCTAATCGTTTCATTTAGAGAGATAGTGAAGAAGAATTTGGGGAATTTTAAGTAGATTTAGGGTTATGTTTGATTTTGGAGATTTTTTGATGAGGTGGTTAGATTTATGATTTATTTTTGGATTTGGAGATTTTGATATTGGTATTTTAATTTTTCTGGGTTTTCAATGTAAGTTATTTAAGATGATGATGAAGGTAACGAAGATTGTGACTAGCCACCTTAATATTTTTTAATAAAAAAATAAAATAAAAAATTAACTTGTATAAATTACAAAAAATAAAAAGTTAAATTGTATAAATTTTAAAAAATAAAAGACTGCTTTGAAAATAATAAATAAATGGCCAAATATTGCAATTAAATAAAGTAAAAGGCTAAAAATATAGTTTTGCCTAAAATCTAAAATACGTGAATGCGTATGCTCGAATTTGTTGCTTGTAAGAACTTCCTACGGTTACTTGATGGAGGAAAGGGTAGATTATAATACAGTAAAAGCATTGAATATTATATTTGACACAACAAGAAAGAAAAGATGAAGCTCAAATCAATATCTGAACAACTTTCCCATTTTACCTACCAACATTGTTTCACTCATTCCAACTGACCAACATTGTTTCACTCATTCCAACTGATTGGATAATCTGGACAATGGGATCAAAAACTTTTTCTGCCAGTATGGTCCCAAAAATCATATTTGGTCCATTACCGAAAGAGCCTTGAGACTGTTCTCTTAAAGACTTTTCCTTCAAGCTTTAGTCGTCTGTGTGCTTCTCTCAGATGACATGGTCGGATTGGTCCAGATTCTTTCCTTTCCTTCATAATTATTCTAGCTGCAAACGTAGTACACCTTTGATTAATGAGAAATATTACACTGCAACATTTTGATCTGGGAAACGCGATATGCACAAGAGTACCTTCATTATGCTAATCTTTTGCATTTTGCTATTTATAGTTATATTGAAAGGAACCATGTCATCATGTTTGTAAAGGAAAACTAATTTACCTGTTTCAACAACTTCACCCACAAACATTTTTGCAATCCCTGATACTACAATCGTAATTGGGACAGAGATTTTCTGGGTCCCAGTGATGCTCGCTAATAACTGCTTACAGACAACCAAGAAAGAAGAGGAAACTTGAGAGCAATCTTATCTTACTATAATATAAATTAAAAGTGCAAATTGGAATGCAAAAATTGCAATCTGCTATTTCCTGTAGAAGTACATGAGTTCAAAAGCAGCATTGATGCACAACCTAACATGACAGAAACCGTTCTTCAATAATATACAAGGAGAAAACGTGGGTAAGGTTAGCTCAAGTGCCTATAAGCATTGGACAAAAACTACGGGATCTTACCCTACAGTCAATCATGTGTATGAAAAGCGGTATTATTTTCTCTTTCTTAGAAGACCACATCCTGTTATTCCAAAACCAGAGAGGACCCAAACCCATTGTAGCTGTTATAAATAATCTGAATTCAACTATGGCATGTGTCCATCGTAGTATAATAAGATCATTCACGAGTCTTGAAGTTAGAGTTAATTTTTCCCCAATCAGGTTAGGAACAAAAAAACGACTGCTGAAGGTCAATTAATAATGAAGGACACAGTATCAGACTAGCCTAGCATCAAGAAATAAAAAGCTTAAACATGAAATTACCTATTGCTGTGTTAGTTTGATATTATGGGAAGAAGTCTGTCACTGACTCATTGTCCAATTACCCAAAACAGAATGAAAGAAAAACGGATCCGACTCTTCCATAGTGACCAACTCACTTTAGAGTTTAAAGTACGTGATATCAACCATTGATGAATACATCAATAGTTGATATTAGAAACCCATTATAACAATCATGAGTAAGTTGAAATAACAACCCTTTATTTTATCACTTTACTATCTGGTATCTATGCACCTTAGAGAGGAGCCAAATTCAAAATAACCCTTAAAGACAGTTGCTAATTCCTTTAGTTTCCTCTAAGAACCGTCAAACCCCAAACCATGTTTATTTAAAACTCATCCCCTTTATCTCAAATATACACAATGAACCTTCAATCCACCCAACAAACTCTAACTAATCCTGAACTATTAACCCAAATTCTTTCACAGCTCTATATCCAGCTAAAGAAAATGTAGGTATTGAATGCAACTATATGTGTCAGTGTCATGTCGTGTTGGTGTCCACCACTAACACATGTCGGAACACTGGACACACCTTCAATCTTAAGTGTCAGGCTACATAGAAGTTAATATACCATTAACGTGTATGCAAGATTAAAATGAAGAACCTTGTTACGTGATGAAGAAGAAACAATGGCAAAAAAAACTATAAGAAAAAAAGAGTAGAAGTGAAAGAAATACCCGTTTCATATTAGCTTTCTGGAATCCAGCCCTACGAAAGGACTCGTATCTACTCATTTGTTCTTCAGTGAATTGGGATAAAACAGCCCTGAGAATTGACAAAGAGGAATAGAAAAAATTAGAGTTTATGATATGATATAAAAATGAAATAACAGAGAAAAGAATGAAACTACTGACTGCATCTTAGCCATTTTGTGAGGGTCACCAGCAGCAGGGAACTTGGCGAGTTCAACATCCATGTTGTCTTCTTCTTCATCTTCTTCTTCATCTTTATTCTTGACAATTGTGGTGGTGTTACTGGCACTCGTGTTTTTCATGTGACCGTCTTCTTCATGGGTGTGAGTGGGTTGTGCAACCAATGAATTGGATCTTGTGTTCTCTGCTTCTGGATCTGGCTCCACTTCAATTGGAGAATCAGGTGGTGATTCCTCAAATGCTGCTTCAAATGGATCCTTTGATTGCTTCATTCTCTTCCAACTCCCTTGATCCCTGATTGATTGATTCTATAGTAAATTTGTATGTTGTAGTGAAATTCTCACCTATATAGGTTATGAAGCTCCCTTTTGTATTCGACGCATTTATTTATATATTTTACAAGATTTACATTTATAATATTTTGAACATTATAATACATAGTTAGATTAAAATTTATCTACATTTTTTTGGACAAAAACAGGGGCGGAAGCCCAAAGGAAACAAAATTAAGGAACAATCATATGGGGAGTATCAAACTCAACCAGATAAAAAAAACATAGAGCAAAATCATGCTCATAAATAAATCAAATCCAAATGTATTATATATGCATTACAACTGAATCCAAATGTAGGTCAACATTTTTTGAAACCTCTACCTCTCATCAATTGCAAACCTTCAAGAACATTCCATAATTATGCAATATTACATAGTATACTATACTGAATCATTATCAGATATTTATTTACATGTTCCTTCTAGATTCTAGATTTGGCAGTTCCTAGGCTACACCACATAGTATACTATACTGAATCATTATCAGATTTTTATTTACATGCAATGATCATATCTAATTTTATTCAGGGCCTTAAATAGATAGAATTTTATACCATGATAAATTGTTCATAGATTATGTTACGCCTGAAATTTTGAAATCTCATCAAGTCTTTCCTTCTGGTTCCTCTCATCAAGAATTTATCCTTATACTAACTAATATTTCTTGCCAGATGTTAAATTGGTATGCTGCAAGCCAGCAACTACTAATTCTGATTGCTTAAGTTAAGATATATGTTTGTTTTACAAAATATGTTGTTTTATTCATATTTTTTAGGCAAAAATACACCTATAATCCTTTAAGTTTAACTCAATTTCTGCTTACGTCCTTTAAGTTTATGTTATCCTGATTTGGTTCTTTAAGTTACATTTTTTTTGTATTGTTAGTCCTTTATCTCAATTTTGACAACAAATAGTTCAATTGAAAGTTTCTGATCATTTAAAGCTCTACCAAATGTTACAACAATATGTCCCTCATACTAATCCTTCAAAAAACATTTACCAAATCTTATAAATGGTATATATTTCTTGATTTTCTCTATAACAATTTAAACCTACGTACAACCTTAAAAACAAGGTAATAAGAGTCTATCTACATAATCAATGTTTTAATTTCTTTCACATGCAAAGTAGCTTGGACACTCATCTTGTTACAATGTTTCGATTAGATCTTAACATTTTATGACAGTAAGTTGAAAAAAATTTAAAACTTAAAGGACTGCATACATAATTTAATATATCTTAAAGGCTAATGGTACAAATGAATGTAATTTAAATGACTGAATCAGGAAAAAGTAAACTTACAGGACTTAAGCAAAAATTAAGTTAAAATAAAAGGACTAAAGGTGTATTTTTGCCTATATTTTAAGTATACTAACAGTTGGCAATTTGGCATTGCAATATGGGCATTAATGAAGGCATGGACAGATTCAATAAATCAGCAACAACTAAGAGATCACCAACTCAAATTCAGCAACAACATGTTTCACATTCAGATCAGCAGCAAAATATTCCCCAACACAAATATAATATAAGTTTTATAAATCAGCAATAGCAACCAAAAAATTTGAAATTCCGCCAAAAAAAATTGAGATGAGATCACCAACCTTGGATGGAATGAAGGCTAAGATCTGATAAGAAGCAAAATGAAATCAACAAGTTTCTCCAAGAATCAAAACCTGAAGAAAACAGATATTAAGCGCTTCTTAAAACACACAAAACACTATAATAAGAAAAACAACTGCCTCAAAGCATTCAGCAGCAACCGACACATAATCACCACAACCACAACAAGAAACACAAGTTAACAAAAAAAAATTTGAAAAAGCAAAATGAATTAATACACTAATCCAGGCACAAGTAGTGCAAAGATTAGCCAGCTATAACAAAGTTCTTACAATCAATTGTCTGTAATAACTCCAAAATACTAAACTGGTTTTTTAAGCTCTCAAAGGCCAAAACTAGCAGCTTAAAACGATGGAGCAATCAACAGGTTTCCATCCACCAAGTATAACTACCCAATTTATAACATCCATAACCTCACTTGCTGTTCAAGAATGTCACAGAAAAAGAATTATCTCCTCTAGACCACCGGAAAATAAAAACGCAAGCTCTATAACAGAGCAACAGCAATATAAAATCCTTAATTTAAAACAAATCAAAAATCGTAACAATAATTCACAGCATATATGTAATAGTCCTAATCACATAATCAACTGATTTAATATAATTATAGTCATATAAAAAAAATTCCTAGTTCAGATAACCCTAAAATCACAAAGCTCTAAATCTGAGATAAATACCGTGCTGTGTCAATGATAGTTCACTGTTGGAGGGCGGTGGAGGCAGATCCCGACGGTAGGGTGGCCGGAGTAGTGCCGTTGAGGCTGAGTTTAACGGGCAACAGGCGCGCGAGAGAGGAGGGCCGAGGGTAGTGCGATAGGGAGAGAGAAGAGACAAGGATGGCGCGGTGGACGGTGATGGCGCTGGGATGCTACCGCCGGCGGAGCAGTGGTAAATGGTAGAGAGGAAAAGATGAGATGAAAGAATTTAAGGGTCTCTTTGAATATTTTATAATTAACGGAGCGGAATGAGAACAACCTAATGGAGCGAAATGGAAGGAATGTTAGATTTTCATTTCATTGTTTGGGTATGGTGGAATAGAATAAATTTCCTAGTCTGTTGTTTGGAAAGTGGAGAGAATTGAGTGAGTTATAATATTTTTATTCCATTTTTGTCTTTATTTAAAAAATTATCTTTTATCTTTTATTCTATTTCAACCTTAAATAAAAAAATAATAAGACTCAACTCCAATACATACGTTCATAGTGATAATCTATCTCAGTTGCTACGAACTAAAACAAGCATGGCTGTCCTGTAGATTCTAACATCAAGATAAAAAAAAATTGTAACAAATAAAGTCCATTTTAATTCTACTATTACGGCAAACATTTTAAGGTTTACATAAACTCACGTACTTAAACTGGTGCAGCAGCAAAATAAGAAGATACAAGTGCGTAGAAAATGATGCACTCAAAAGAAACGATAAAGAAAAGAAGAAGAAATGATTTACTCGAAATGATTTACTCATAAAATAGTAAATAGGGGTAAAAGAGTAATTATTTAATTAAATTGCTTCATTCCATTGGATACACTCCAAATTGGGAGAAAGAAAATAAGAGGAGAGAGGGTGGTATGGAATGGATTACATCTCGTTCCATCATTCTATTCATTTTTTGCAAATCTAAACTATGGAATTTAACTATATACCACTACTCTATTCCATTCCATCAATTCAAATTTAGTTAAGTTTAGAGAGAAGTGTGTGCTAATAAAAATAGTTAAATATATTTTTGAATCATAATAGATTGTGATTTTATAAGTTCAATTTATTTTAAATTGTATTTTGATTATATTTTAAATTTTAATCACTCATATATTTCCAATTTGCAGAATGATCATTACTATTAAAAAAATTGAATAAACAATACTTTTTGATCTATGAAAGTAGGGATCAGAATAAGCTAGGTCGTCCGTCAAGGGCTTATGGCCTGGCTTGGCTTGATCTATTTAATAAAAATGCTAAACTCTTGCTATTTTTAAAGCTTATTTATTTAAATAGATCAAGCTCAGACTTATAAAAAAGTCTATTAGGCCTGACAATTAAGCAATCACTCAATAGTCATTCCATATTCGGTAGTCGTTCCATATTTGATAGTTGTTCCATATTCGGTAGTCATTCAATTAGTCAATCACTTAGTAATCGTTCCATATTTGTTTGAGAGGTAATAATAGATGCGTTTGTTTAAGAAATAAATCTATTCTTTGAAATCAAAAATTGTTTTTTAGAGTTTAAAGGATGTTTATTTAAGATTTTTTTTAAATTATTTTTTTGTTTAATATATATAGATATGTACATTGATATTGGTATGTGGAGAGCATCATGTGGTATGAGTAGAAAATTTAAATGTTTTAATGTGAATAAGGCTTTTAAATAGGCTTCCAGGCCAGACCAGGCTTTTAAAAAAAGTCAGGTCAGGCCGGAAAAAAAAAAAAAAAAACTTATGATAGGCCGTATGCCAGGCTTAGGCCTAAAAAATTAATCGTAGGGCTAGGCTCAGGCCTTTAAAAGTCTGGTCTTGCCTGACCTATTCCCACCCCTACTTGAAAGTGAATAGTCTCCGAACAGAAGAAAAATAATTTAAAAATTTTGAATCATTCATTAATTAATTAATTAATATAGTTTCTAACATTAAATTTAAACCACAATTCTATTAGTGTTAGTTTTGATATGTCGAATTTTTTTGACGCATCAAATGTACGTGAAATCTTTGTGAGCATCGTTACGAATTTGTTCTATGATACCAAAATGACAAACATGTACGATTTCATCTTCTTAAATAGAAGGAACCCTAAATTTAGGATCCCTTTTTGTGAATAACAGAGAGTTCTAAACAAAAGAAATTGAGTATACCATCGTTTTAGTCCTTGAAAGTATATGACGTTGTCATTTTAGTCCTTGACTCAACAAAAAAATTCCAATTTGTCCTCAAATTATCAAAATGTCAATTAGTTTAGTCTTTGATATTATAATGACGTTGACTATTTTGACAGTGAATTATATCTTTTAACGACTTTATAATAGAAAGTTGTATTTTTCATAGTCTATTTTGATGATTCGATGACTAATTTTGATTTTTGGTGAGTTAAGGATACAAATGATAGTGTTATATACTTTCAGGACTAAAATGGTGGTTTAGTCAAAATAAAAATTAAACCTAGATGGGATGTCATACACCATTTTCGGAGTCCATGAAGTTGAAGAAAGTTTGTGTTGAAGAGTAAAGCCAATCATTTTCTTCACAGCTAGAGGTTATTTGGAATGTACCCATTATTTTTGAGTTTTAGAAAACTATTTAAAAATCACAATTTATGCCGCCGAAGATATTATTGGGTTGAGTCGCGGACTAGGTCGCTCTCTTTAAGACGTTTCGTGGCACTGCTCAAATTGTGAAAGGCAGACTATCAACCACGAAATCCCCAAGATAAAACAACTCAGATTCACTATATCATAATTCCATTGCACTGTAGAAAATCGTTCTAGAATTATACCCTTAATATGACGGTTAAAGTCACTCTCAATATGACGATTAAAGTCACTCTCAATATGGTATTGTGACCATTCATAACTACGGCATAATAACCACTCCAAAAGACAAAAAAAAAAGGACTACGGTATAATAATCACTCTAAGAACAAAGGGACTACGGCATAACAATCGCAAAATCGAAGGGACTACGACATAACAACCGCTCTAAAAACCGAAGAGACTACGGTACAAAACCACTCATAAATATCAAAGGGACAAAAAGAAAGGGGAGAAGTGGCTCGAAAATTAGGCGAGAAAAGAGAAAGTTGAGAAATGCATCCAACTTTGGTGTACTTTTTACAATAGTTTAAAACTCATAATATAGTGATGGAAACAAACTCACATATGTTTTCTAACCAATGTGGGACTTTAATATTTAAAGAGTTGAAAACTACTCAAAATATGAGAGTTTTTCAATGTGATACTTCAAAAAAAATTATTTCCAATGTGGGACTTGAATTTAAAAATTATGTCTCTTTCCACTTGAATTTACAAAAAAAATATTTATTTCGAATGTGGGACTTAAATTTTGAAACAAGTTTCTTTCCAATTGAATTTACAAAAAATATTTCTTTTCAATGTGGGACTTCAACAAATTTTGAAATTCACACAATAACATACTTATGTTCCAACAATCCCCCACTTGAATTTAAAAAAATGTTTTGGAAATAGTGTCAAACGCTTCTATAAGATCGTGCATAAACAAATGTGTCTCTTGACTTGAACCTTTGCATAGTAAGTAAGATTCAGATTCAACAAGAGTGGCTCGTAGTCTTGAACTCTATCTCTAACATCAAATCCACACACAACCTTTTCATAGGATGTATTCTCAAAATCTCGTGCATTAATGACCCTGCACGTGTATCCTAGTATAGTGAACGCTCTAGGAATTCTACCTCGAAATTACATAGGAAGCGGCCCCACTTCCACATTCACATAGGTGAGTCTATCAAGAGTACTCTTATAGCTAGGTACTCCACTCCACATAGAGTATAGATCTCATTAAGAGTTTCTATTACCTCATCCTATATCGCTTCAGGAATCATGCTTCTCTGATTTATAATAGCATGTTCATCTCATATCACTTCACAACTTGTTATTACCCATTGAACCTAATTATTGGGATCTCCAGTCTTTTAGTTTGGGTTACCATCATGAGGGACTCAATAGGCATTAGTCTCATCATTTTGGATGTATTTATGACTTTTTCTCTAGCTAATCCTTTCGTCAAAGGATTTCCTAAGTTCTCATTAGTGCATACATGATCCACTATAACAACTCTTTTAGAAAGTAACTCTCTAACAACCTTATGCTTACGACAAATTTGTTGTCTCTTATCATTGTAATAACGATTCTCAATCTTCGCAATAGCCGCGGTACTATCGTAGTGGATCAACACATTTGTTATAGGTTTTTCCCATATAGGGATCTCAACTAGCAAGCATCTCAACCAGCTCGCTTCTTCACTAGTAATAACTAGTGCTATCATTTCAGTCTTCATAGTAGACTGAATCAATATCGTTTGTTCTTCAATTTCCAAAATATAGTGGTTTCTTTGGAATCATTTGATAAGATATTCCAATCAATATCATTGTATCCTTCAAGGACTGTAGGAAATCTCTGATAATGTAATCTGATACTCATGGTCCTTTTTAGGTATCACATGACTCTTTCAATAACGTGTCAATGCTCCATACTAGGTCTACTGGTAAACCTGCACAATTGTCCCACGACGTAGGCAATGTCGGGTCTAGTACAATCAGTGGCATACACGAGGCTGCCAATGATGCTCGCATATTCAGTTTGTCTAACATCTTCACCAGTGTAATTGAAAAGTTTCACACTTAAATCATATGGTGTGCAAGCAGGTTTACAGTCAAAGTATTTATATTTTTTTATGATTGTTTCAATATAGTGAGACTGATCCAAAGAAATTCCATTTTCTAACCTAGTAATCTTGATTTCAAGGATTACATTCGCTTCTCCGAGATCTTTCATATCAAAGTTGTTACACAATAATGATTTCACAATATTTACAGCATGAATGTTTGAATCAAATATGTGCAAGTCGTCTACATAGAGACATATGATAGTGCAAATTCCATTTTCAAATTGGTAGTAAATACATTTGTCACTTTCATTCACTTTAAACTCATTCGATATAATCAAATTATCAAACTTTTCATGTCATTTCTTAGGAGCTTGTTTAAGACCATACATAGATTTATCTAACTTACAGGCCTTGTTTTCTTGTCCATGAATCACAAAACATTCAGGTTATTCCTTATAGATTTCTTCTTCTAAATCACTCTTTTAAAAAATTGTTTTACCATCCATTAGGTGTATCACAAGGTTATGAATAGCCGCAAGCGATATGAGTATCCTAATGGAGGTTATTCTAGTGACTAGTGAAAAAGTGTTGAATAAATCTATATTTTCTTTTTGTCTAAAGCATTTGGCTACAAGGTGTGCCTTGTATTTATCAATCATTCCAATTGGTTTTAGTTTCTTTTTCAATATTCATTTACAACATGTTGATTTGCAACAATGAGGCAAGTCTACAAGATGTCAGGTCCTGTTAGACTCTAGAGAATCCATTTCATCGTTTATTGTGTCTTGCAATAAATCTGCATCCAAAGATGACAAAGCTTCTAAAAGATTTGCAGGATCCTCTTCTAAAGTTTAGGTCACATATTTGGGTCCATAATTTTTAGCAACTCTGACTTTCTTACTTCTTCAAGTTTCTGATTCACCTTGCTTGGTGCTTATAGATATAAGAATGTGACTTGATTCGTTGCCCCCACTATTTCTCCATTTGAAAGGGAATTTATTTTCGTAGAAGTCAACTTCGTTTGACTTTATGATCACTTTTGAATTTAGGTCATAAAACCTATACACTTTGTTCTTTACCGCATACCCAATGTATACATATTCATATGCTCTACTAGCGAGTTTAATTCGCTTGGGATCGGAGATTCTAACATAAGTCAGAAAACCTCAAGTTTGAAAATAAGACAAGTTCAGTTGTCTTTTCTTCATTATCTCATAAGGAGATGTTTTGTTTTTAGATTTAAAAACTCTATTCAAAACATAGCAAATAAGTAATATATTTTCCACACACCAATGAGTTACAACACTAGAAATAAGCATACTAGCAACAACTAGTTCAATAAGCGTTATATTCCTTTTTTCTTTCAATTTTACCATTCACTTTAAGTAATTATGGTGCAGTTATTCCATGTATAAATCCAAACAATTTATAAAACTCATTAAATAAACTAGAATCATACTTGGAACCTCTTAATCTTTATACTAAATTGATTTTCAATTTCAGTTACAAAGATCCTTAACATGTCAAACGTTTCACTTTTATTTTTCATTTCTTGTTAATGTCTCATCAAGTTCACATATATCAAAGTGTAATAAATCTAAAGACTCAGATTCTCTAACTACAAATTTATGTGAACTCTTTGTTATTTTAGTTTGACTATATATAAAAATCACATTTTTCAAAGTCATTTGAAAATAACTTTGGAATTAAACAAAAGTTACTTAATTTTGAAATCATATGTGTTCACATCACAGAGTATACGCATGTTAAAAATTAAAATCACACAACATATATGCAAAAAGAGACATTTTATTAATTTCGACATTCAAACATAAAGAGACATATTAAATTTCAATATTTAATTTAAATATGCCATGAGTGATGTACCTTAATAGATGATCTCATGAGTTATCTTCTGAATTTTACGGGAGTGTGCCTCCACGGATCTGTCATCGGTCATCTGATACTATGGGTAGCAGCTCACAACTTACTTATTCAGAATATCTCAAACATCTCTAGTAGTATTGTTGGAACTGTAATAGATATACAAATCATCAGCAATTCCATTAAGAATATAATTCTTATCATTATTCTCCAAAACCAAATACAATAATCTTTTCGGTTGACATGGCAGAAAGAAACGTCTTAAAATTGTTATTTTTGATTTTTAGAAAACTATTTAAAAATCACAATTTATGCCATCGAAGATATTACTGGGTTGAGTCGCGGACTAGGTCGCTCTCTTTAAGAAGTTTTGCGGCACTACCCAAATTGTGCAAGACAGACTATCAACCACGAAGTTCCCAGGATAAAACAACTCAGATTCACTGTATCAGAATTTCATTCCACCGTAGAAAACCGTTCTAGAACTACACGACATAACAACCGCTCTAAGAACAAAGGGACTACGACATAACAACTGCAAAACCGAAGGGACTACACGACATAACAACCGCTCTAAAAACCGAAGAGACTACGGTATAAAACTGCTCATAAATATCGAAGGGACAAAAAGAAAGGGGAGAAGTGACTCGAAAATTAAGCGGACATAATATAAAAGGGAGAAAAGAGAAAGTTGGGAAATGCATCCAACTTTGGTGTACTTTTCATAATAGTTTAAAATTCATTATATAGTGATGGAAACAAACTCACATATGTTTTCTAACCAATGTGGGACTTTAATATTTAAAGAGTGGAAAACTACTCAAAATATGAGAGTTTTCTAATGCGAGACTTCAAAAAAAAATTCTTTTCAATGAGACTTGAATTTAAAAAACATGTTTCTTTCCACTTGAATTTACAAAAAATATTTATTTCGAATGTGGAACTTGAATTTTGAAACAAGTTTCTTTCCACTTGAATTTACAAAAAAAATATTTATTTTCAATGTAAGATTTCAACAAATTTTTAAATTCACACAATAACATACTTATGTTCCAACAGTACCAATTTGCAACTATGATAGAACAATTTAGTGTTGAATATGTGAGGAAGTCTAGATGATGAAGTTTATGTGAATTTGTTTATGTCATTTGGTATGTTGTACTGATGTTTGTTTGAAGTAATATTTCTTTATTTGAAACGATTTATTTATTTTGTTTTATTTTATCTAGTTGTTTAATTCTATTTCATGAATATAAATTTAGTTTCTTTAATTTTGTTTGTGAGTTCATTATGTGTCTTTATTCAACTATTTAATATTATGAATTTAATTTGTGTAATTTGCAACACATGCATTTTACTTTTGTGCACATAAACCTTGCAAGCATCTCTTCCCAGCAATGTGTTCCTTCAAACAATGAGTTTGGTTCTTCAACTATGGGGATCAAACTTTTGAGACCACGTAAATCAATTTTTTGGTGTGCTGAAATTGTGACTAAAATAAAAAGTGCAGAAAGAAACTAAAATAATAGTTGGAGTTCAGACAATTAAGTAAAGGTATAGGTTTTTTTATTCATTTATGCCCTTGTTAAAATATATTCAAGGCTAATTATATCTGTGCTCCCTTAACTTAATTTCAGGTAACGTTTTAAAGTAATTAATAATAATATTTTGGTAAACAAGCTAAGTTACCAATACTTTATCATCAAACGAATTTATTTGTTGAATACGTTATTTGAAAATTTAATATATATATATATATATATATATATATATATATAAATTTTTTATAAAAAATAAGTTGTAAAATATAATAGTATGTAGTAAAATTATATAACTTAAATACTTATTTTTATTTATTGATATTATAATTATAATTAATTGAATTTAAAGTGTGTACCTTATGAATTTAGGTATTTGATTTGTCAGTACATTCTACAAACACCACCGTTAACCATCCATAGTCAAATAAGAGAGAACTCAAGCACAAAAACCATAACACATAAACACACAAATTCATTAACATTGTATTGTCTGATTTGTGCTTCTGATTTATTTTCTTTCTTTCTTCAGGGCTCATACAAATACCATTTCTAAACTTGAATCTCTTTTTAACTCTTATATAAAGGGGTAGCTAGGAAGTAAGGACAATTCATTGAATAAAATGGGATAAGGTGTGTCTAGGTCAGGAGAAGGGTGAGTTGGGGGTTTGTAATTTAAAAACTTTTAATTTAACTTTGCTAGGAATATGGTGTTGGAGAATGAAATGTGATAAGGAGGGTTTGAGGTTCATAGTTTTATGTCATAAATACGGGTGCGTTTATGGTAAAATGTGTGGTGGGTCAAACAAGGATTAAGCGTGGTGGGGAGATATTTTCTCCTTAGTTGAGGGAATATGTCGGGGGGAAAATGGATGGTTTGTAGAAAATGTGGTTAATAAGGTGGGAAATTGTGAGAGAACATTCTTCTAGACGAATTCGTGGGTCGAGAGTTGTTTGATTTATGGTCGGTTTATGAGCCTTTTTAGTGGCCATAGATAAAAATATATTTGTGGTAGATATATGCATAAGGGTGGGTGGGTTGGTGTGTAATTGGATGTGGTGTCAGGATTTATTTGAGTGGGAAAAGATTTGGTGGCATAATGTTCTCTATTATTTGATAATGTTGTTTGACAGGAAAATATTACTGACAAATGGCATTGAAATATTGGCCAAGGAGGCACTTATATGATTAAGGATTTACAAGCTTTTAGTAGAGTAACAATTAGATGAAAAACCTATGTTTCATCATTTTGTCTAGAATAAAGTGGTCCCTCTAAAGGTGTTAGTGTAACGCCTTAGAATACTTTAAGGATTTCCTACTGTCCCCACAAACCAACATGAGTCTTTTCAACATGTTTTGTCCTCACTTGCATACTTTATGGAAAACTTCTCAGAATATCAGCAATCCAAAGAGCACTCCAAAACCTTAAACCGATGTCAATTAAGAAAAAGTGCATTTTTTATGATCTAACAATTCAATCTTAACTAATTAGATATACTAAAAAATAGACATTCAAATTTCAATAACTAATTAGACTAACTATGACTTAGAAATATTAAATTCGATGTTCCAACAATTCAATCAAACCTAATTACTATAACTAGGACTTATACATTATAATTCTCAATGTCTTCATCTTATTCCATTTGAAAAAGTTCATACTTCATAACAAGTGAATTTGCCGTAGCTTCCTGTACCTGTGAGCACCAAGTTGTTTTGAAGAACTATGAGCCTTGTTTTGATGATAACAAAATTATTTTGTCAGAACAATTTAAAGCACTAATGTTTTGTTTAAGTGTGCAGTTCCTAGATCATGTTTATTTTGAAATGACTTTATGCTATATCCTTTGATGTTTGGACTAAGTTAAAGGAACACGAAGACTCTTCTCTGATTTTTGTATTCTAAGTATGATGAACGCAGTCTAAAATGCACATTTGGTGATTTTGTTAATGCAAAAATAATGTTTTGTCTAATATGGCTCTGATGGCTACAACAAACATTTGATCGTATGCCCTAATGAGAGTGACAAGCAAGTGTTTGTCTATCTATGATAATCATGTCAAGCATCTGATCGTCTCACTCTATTTAAAATTCAGTCTCATAAAAGTCAATATTATGAAAAGTCAATGCTCTGATAAAAAGTCAATGCTCTGATGACAAGTTAACGCTCTAAAGAACACAAATTTTTGTGTATCTTCTGCTCAACACTCTGAATCTATTATTTGTCTGAAGATCAATGTGACATACTATGCTTGTGATATCCTTTGTTCTCTCTGTTTCCATATCACAATACACAATTTATTTTGGCTCACAACCAACACGACAACTATGTACAATACTTTCAACTTGAAGGATTTAATCCACCAAATCACACTTTCATTGAACACCTACTAGTCAAACTAGATATGTTCGAGTCTTGCCAATCTTATAGCTTAGTACAGTCACATTGTTGAGGGATGCATCCACTACTGGGCTACGATATAAAAACTTAAGTTTTCAGAAAAATAAACTCTTACAAGAAGGTCTTTACAAAGTTGTATTCTCAGCACTAGGTAAAACAAAAATTAAGAACAAGAGTGCAAAGAAGACTATATTATGCTTATCGTAGTGCGTTGTTTCTTGTATTTTGCAAGTAAGGACTACACATCCTTTTATAGATATCTTTAGGGTTTCTTGTCGTTGTCCTGATTGCAAGAAATCAACATGTATCATGAAGTTTCGTATCAAATCTTCTAAGATTGATTCGCCATTAAACTCCTATCAAAATGAATCCGTGTAATTGATTATATGTATCTTGGAATGAAGACAGAAGGAGCAAGCGATACGATGATAAGAGCATGTCTCATAGACCTTCATACAAATAACGGAGCATTGACTTTCATTAGAGCATACACTATTTACTTGAGTCAACAGTTAGATGTTTGATACAATTATCTGAGGCATACAATCACTTTCTTGTGAAGTTTACTAGAGGCCGACAATCAGATGCTTGATACCATTATCATACGCAAATAGTCGGGGATGCTTGTTGTAGTCATCAAATGCAGACAAATTATAGCATTGCTTGTATTTTCCAGAATTACTAGAGGCTTGTTTCATAGCGCGTTCATTAGACTTAACCTAGGGAATCAGAACCAGATTCTTGGTGTTCCTTTATCTCAGTCCAATCATCAGAGGATCCAATGTAAAATCATACAAAATTCATTTGATCTAGCAACAATCTCCTCCTTAGTCTCCTGCACTTGTGTGGGGATAAGTTCATTATTTTCATTTTTAACCATTGTGAGTCCAGTTTTCTTTGGGACTACCTGCACCAGACTCACCCATTGACTATCAGAGATGTGGTATATAATGCCTGCTTGCAAGAGGTTGGTCACTTCTTTTTTTTACAACATCCAGAATTAATGGGTTAAGTCACCTTTGAGGCTGCCTGATTGATTTTACCCCATCCTCCAATAGTATCCTATGCATACACATGGATGGACTAATACTAGGAATATCAGCCTAGGTCCATTCGATTGCCTTCCTGTGTTTTCTCAAAATCTACAACAACTTATTTTCAGGTTCATCTTCCAGTTTGGCTGAAATTGTAACACCCCGTTTTTCAAAGCGAGGGTATATTTTTTTTTTCAAAAGTAATTAAAAACGAACAAAGAATTAAATCAGGAAACTCTTTGGATAAATAATTGAGTCATTAAATTTACAAGCAGCGAAAAGTTTCTCCAATTACAAATCCAAACATTTACACAACATCAAATGGTACATGGAACCCATCCAAAGATGATGTCAAATGATAATATTAGTAAAAGTACAGTTTTCCAAAACTAAAAATACTCTCAACAAAAAGAAGGACCCCTAGTCCCTATACACCATTCCTAATCTGATCATCCTGCCAAAAAGCTATACACCCTGAGTAATCTCCACGCGTCCCGTGAGATCCTCCTAACACAAACCGCAGTCAAGCATCCCCATCTCCATCCCTGTCCGTAGGGTACGAACCAGTAGGGCCGTCCTGACTCTCATCTGAGGGCAAAGCCCAGATTTCCACAATAGTGTAAAGGGTCACCAACCAGAAAATAACAGATAACACATAGCAATTAAGTGTTTGAATGCTCAAAACAACTTTTAACTAAGCATGCACCTTAAAGGATTTTCAATGTGCGAGAAGTTCATACATTACATTGCCAATGAAAAAATGAAGGTAAAATGCAGTTCTCGATCTCCTAATTAACACATATAAAACAAGACATGGATAGATTCATGAGCAATTAATCATACAACTAAAATGAGGATTTCACTGAGCCAATCGATTGGGGGCATCGATTGGGGTGAAGATTTTTAATGAAAACAGAATCCTGGGCTGAATTCAATCGATTGGTAAATCGATTGATTGGTTCCTGAGCCCCTGGTTTCGAGCCAATCGATTCCTAATCGATTTGGTGAGGGATTTCTTAATGAAACAGAATCCTGGGCTGAATTCAATCGATTGGTAAATCGATTGATTGGTTCCTGAGCCCCTGACTTAAGGCCTAATCGATTGGGCAATCGATTTCGAAAGGGATTTTAAAAAAGGCTGATTTACAAAATCGATTGGCTAATCGATTTTGTTCATTTGGCCAAGCCCCTGTCTTCCATCCAATCGATTGGGAAATCGATTTTTCCCTGATCAGTTTTCCCAAAAATTCATGAATTACCTAAGTCATTCCTAATCAAGTCCACAACCTAACACTTAGCAATCCTACGCGATTACTACGACACAACAAGAATTCGATAACCATCATACTAACGCACAATAAACAACACATACACTTAACACCTTCATCTCAGTTATCACGATAATCAAAATTCGAATCACTCAATCATAAACTCAAATCAAACATGACTCGCGTGCCAGGCACCCTAATGCAATGCGTATATGCCAAAATGCATGGACTCGGAATTCCAAACCAAACCCTCCTCGAAGGGCCGTAAATCATAATTGTACCGCCTATCGCAGGCCAAGGTACCAATTACGAGTGCCACCTATCACGGGTCAGCACGCATTACTAAAATGCGTAAATCATAAACGTAACCCTATCACGGGTCAGTACAGTTTACCGAGTGTCACCTATCACGGTCAACACGATTTACTAAAAGAAAAGCGGGAATCGTAAATGTACCTACCCTATCACGGGTCAGTACGGTTACCATGGTGTGCACCTATCACGGGTCAACGATTTACTAAAATGTAAATCGCAAAGGTACAACCTATCACGGGTCCGTACAGTTTACCAAGGTGCCACCTATCACGGGTCAGCACAATTCGGCCAAAAATGTAAATCGTAAATGAACACCTATCACGGGTCAGTACATGTTACCATGGTGTCACCTATCACGGTCAACACGAATTTACTAAATGTAAATCGAAACGTACAACCTATCACGGGTCCGTACAGTTTACCAAGGTGTCACCTATCACGGGTCGACACAATTTACCAAATGAAATGCATGGCATACACAGACTCCATTCACAACAATCGTTAAGCAAATGCAGATATTAAAAGATTCCCCATTTTTAATACCCATTTAACTTAAACGACTTTCAAACAAACATTAATTAAAATAAGTCATTAAGAGATTCCCGTTCTTAATACCGATTTAACTTAATGATTCAAAACAAATGTTAAGCAACAGTCATATATAGAGAGTTCCCCGTTCTTAATATACTTTTGACTTAAACGGTTTTCTCGCAAACATTCAGTAAACGGTCATTAAGAGATTCCCCATTCTTAATACTCATTTACCGAAACGATTTTCAAAAACGATAGTTAAGTAAACCGAGACATTAAGAGATTCCCCATTCTCAACGCCCAGTTAACTTAAGCATTTTCCTCAACACATTAAGCAAACCGAGGTATTAAAAGATCCCCATTTTTAATACTCGTTTAACTTAATGGTTTTCAAATTCCACAGAAACAAATTCAAAATACTTTCACATTCAAACCATAATTCACACAACCACGCCAATTAAACAACACAAATCACGCAACATAACACCCAGATACATCCAATTTCATTTACCACGAAACATTCATCACTATAACAAACCTAACTCTTAGGGTTTTTACCATAACGCACTAGTTTGGTTTTTCCCCAAATCGATACATTTAACCCTAAATTTCCTTCCCACACACTACAGATAAGTCCCTAATGCAATGCTCGTAA
>PGTU02012270.1:0-17311 GCA_002896215.2 Cicer echinospermum | reverse complement strand
ATCTTCCCACGCTAACAACCGTTTTCTCCACCGCCACCTAATCCCTTTAACCCCCAAATTTCTTTTTTCATGTTCCAAACAAAACTTATTCCATTTAATCCAATTAATCTTAAGAGGCTCCTCACTCCCCCCACAAAAAGGATTTGAAAAAGGATTTAAGATGGGAGATAATGCCTGAAGAAGTCTTAAAGAAAGAAAGTAAACGGACAACGTAGACAAGGCAATTTTTAGAAGAATCAACCCTTATAGCTAGATAGTCTCTTTTTAACTCTCTCGATTAAAGTATTTCAAAAAGAAGTTGACCTTCTTACAATTAAGACTATGGGCAGCTTCTTCCGTCCAAAAGCTTCAAATATCCACCCCCACTAACATACTCTTATGGAAGTTGATCTTCAATCCATACACTAGTTCAAACAACACTAGTAATGCCTTAATGGTTCTAATATTCGACCAAATTTGCTCCCTCAAAATAAGGGTGTCATATGCAAATTGAAGATGAGAAACTTGGAACTCAAGACAATAACTAACTTGAAACCCTTTGAATAACTTGTTATCTACTGCAACACTCATCATAGTGTTCAAGTCTTCCTCTACTATAAAAAACAAGAACAATGACAACAAATCTCCTTGTCTAAGACGCCTTCCGAGTTTGAATTCCTGAGTGGGACTACCATTTACCAAAACTAAAGCAGATTTTGAACTAATGCACTTCAAAATCCATTTCCTCTACTTAGGCAGGAACCCCATTTTTACCAATACTGCTTCAAGATAGCTCTATTCCACCTAATCATAAGCCTTTTCAAAATTCACTTTAAATGACAACAACTTTTTCTTCATTCTTTTAGCCTCATCAACAATTTCGTTCGCTATCAAAATACCATCTAAAATTTGTCTCCCCTTTCAAAACTTTAAAGTGTTCTCTATCAGGGTTGTCCATTAGAACTTGGGTGTCATGTGCAAAGTTTGAACTTGATGCCCTTTTCTTTAGACACATCCTTTATTCTTTTTATGAGTCAATGATACTGAATTTTATTATGTTTGATGTGATATCTAGTCAATTCATTTTGTTTGATTGATATTTAGGCAATTCATTATGTTTTTTGATACATATTAATCAATTCACTATGTTTTTTGATAAATATTAATCAATTCATCTCAGATCTCATGACTAAGATGATAAATTTCATTGTTTTGATGCGATTAACATGCTTTTGCTTGACAAAATCTCATCCAACAATCATCTCAAGAAGATTTTTTTTAATGAGATGAGGGTATGAAAATAAAATTGTTGGTAAAATAATTTCTTATGAAAAACAATCTGAATTTTTTGTTGTTTTTAACAAACTTGAGAGACCAATGAGTAATAAGAATAACGACATTATAAAAGACAAATTCTTTTTTTTTTTTGTTCTCTAGGGTCTAATTTTTAGTAATAAAAATACAAAAATGTCCAATACTGTGTACATATTCAACCATAAACACTCAATAATTTATAAATTAGTTATTTTTTTTATTAACTACTTAAAACTCTTAAGCATTTTTAACTATATAATTTATAATACTTTTTTACTCTATATTTTATAATAATTTTTTTACTCTATAATTTTTATAATAATTTTTTTATTTATATAATTTTTTAACTATACAACCAATTTTGGGTTCAAAAATTTTGGAACTTATAAAGTCGTAGACCTTAAAACATACTCAAAACCGCTACACTTTGGTGAAAAATCAACATGATATATGTGGATTATTTCAGCCATATCTGGAGTTCTAGATGTCCAATTAGTGTCACTCCAAGTGCTAATGAAAGCTAAGATCCATATCTACAACTTTCATGAAGACATCGAGACCAAATTCAGACGCAAAAGATGAGAAAAATGCAAAATACATCAGACAACATATGAAATGCGCCTGGAGCGCGTCCTCAGGCTTGGACCGCAACGCACGACTGGACCGCAACGCGCGCCTGGCCGCGCCAACCCGCGCCTGGGGCGCGCGACGCGCACCAGCAACCATAAAAACGCATATTTTTACTGTTTTAGGGATCTTTTTGACTCTGGGGAACTTGGGAGACTTGTGCCCTAGCATAGAAACTCAAAGACGGCCGTTTCTAACGCCATTGAAGCAGTTTTATCAAGAATCATCCATGAATCATTCTTGTAATTCTTCTTTAATCCTTATCTTTTGTATCTCTGTCATGAGTAACTAAACCCTATTTGTTAGGGATGAGTGTAACCAGATGAAACCCTTATTTTTCTGATTTGATTTCTAGTTATATGAATGAGTTTATTGAATTGTTTTTCTCATCTCTGTGCTTAATGCTTTTTATTGCTTGATCAACATTAAAATGTTCTACGATTTGTATTTTGAAACGGAAGTGGACTTTACGAATGCTTGAGATGAGAAATTCATGAATTTGTAGTCTAGGGATAGATGCAGGTCATGAAACCAATTAAATTAGTTGCAAAGCAATAATTTACAAGATAATTTCTATACGGTAATGCTTAATTCTAATCTTACTGTTTGTTAAAATGACACAACCACTTCTGCACCTTAAGGACCACGAAATTTGTATTGCACTCCAACTGTTCGTTAAAATGCCATTCAATGCATACGCACTATTATCATGTACAATTTTGTTGGACTAACCCAGGGCCACTTAAGTTGTTATTTTTCTAAAGGGGACCATGCTTAAATTAATTATCTCTAACTTGAAATATTTTGAACTATGAGTATGAATACTTGTTTTGCAGGACCTAATGGCAACCCAACAAAAAAGCAAAACTAACTAAGGTCGCAAGTACATCCTTCGCTCAACAAACACCAGGAGGCATATTTTATGATGATCTATTTGCACCTCACCTGTATACTGGCGACCATAGCGGAACAGGAGCGGATGATCTAAACGAGAATCCTTGAACTACTAAACTGAGATAAGTTTTCATTCCTTTTTTTTTTTCCTTCTGTTGTCTGTCCTGTTTCTTTCCGTTTTCTCGTTTTCTTTGTTTAATGTCAGTGTATTATGACTTTCTTTTCTTTATGTTCTTTTTTTTCCTTTCACTAAATGTGTACTATGATGAAACAGTTGAACTGACTTGCACTTAATCTTAAAATTTCTGTTTGTGATTTCGCAAGTTAAATTTCATTTCTTAGATTATGTTATTGCTCAAGTCGACAAGTCTTCCTAATGCATGCATTCTTGATTACTAAATGGTTGTAGAAGGCTAATATGCCATCAATTTTTCAAAAATACAATTTTAACTTTTCAGAAGCATGTTGGCTTTATTTTGATTGTTCATACTCTCTTTTATTATCCTAGCTGTGAGCTTTTGAGCCTAAACACTTAAATTATTTGTTGTGTGATTATCCAGACATGTGTTATCCATCTAGAACTTGCACTAATTCTGACTTGCATCACTTGTAATTTATGCATACATTGAGGCAATTTTATTGGTCGTTTGAGCCTTTCTAACTACCCGATGAAAATTTTACCCTTTGCTAGCCCCTTTGAGCCTTCCCCTTTTATTTTGGTTACTAGCCACATTACAAGCAAAACATCTGACTTTAATTAAATCACCTTAGTTGGAGTTAGGTAGAAAAAAATTATTGTCTTGATAAAATTCTAAGTTTGGGGTTGCTCATGGGATATCAACTTTTTAAGTTTGGGGTGGTGATTCTCAGAAAAAGAAAATAAAAAAAAGAAGAAAAATAAAATGAAAGAAGAAAGAAGAAAAAAAAATAAAAAAATAAAAAAATTTCAATTTGTGTACTTTGGTAAATAATATCTTCTTGGTTCTTTTGTCAATGTTTGAGAATCTCCGTAATGAAAAGGTGAAGAAAAAAAATGGTAGAATAAGGTGGAAATGTATGCCTAACTCCAAGTGGTAAAGCCTACCCGAAAGTCCTCCAAAAATGTATGTGTTTACTACATTGTGATTGCTAACCAGAATTTTTTCAAGCCTATGGTAGCGTGATGCATGTTCTAGGATTTGAGCGATAAATTCATATACCCTTTCTAACAGTTGAGAGAAATTTTGGTGAGATTGTGTGAAGAGAGTTGA
Organism: Cicer echinospermum; assembly: GCA_002896215.2. NCBI lineage: Eukaryota > Viridiplantae > Streptophyta > Magnoliopsida > Fabales > Fabaceae > Cicer > Cicer echinospermum. Next base: position 13,247 of record PGTU02012270.1, on the reverse strand, counting down.
ATTTGATGAATTGAATGCAATGTGTACAAATCTGTGTGCTTTTTGTTCTTAATTGCAACAACCATAGAGCATGTGAATGTTTGAGTAGCAAGACTTTGAAGATTTGTCTGTGCATTTAACTGGACCAAATCTATTAATTGTGCTTGGCGGACAAGCAATAGATTAGTTTGGTTGTGATGACTCTTCATAATGATATTTATCCACTATTTTAGTCTTAATTTTATCCTCAATCATTAGTTAAATTAAGGATATTTGATATATTTGTTGATTTTGTTCTTTGAGTTAATAAAATGTTTGTGTTTTAATTTCCATTGATTAGTAGGAATTTTTGGTAATTTACACTTGTGTTTGGTTTTAGTGCAGTGCTGATTTGATGAGAAATCAACATGATATGTAATTATTTCAGCCATATATGGAGTTGTAGAATGTCCCATTGGAGTCAAACAAAGTGCAAATGAAAGCTAAGATCCATAGCTACAACTTTTTGAAGAATCAAAAACCCAAATTCAGACTCGAAAGAGGAGACAAATGCATATCGCCGGACAGCAATCGCGCCTGAAGCGCTTTTTCCAGCATCTGCTACTGCCCAACGCGCCTGGAGCGCGTGACGCGCACCAGAACCATAAAACGCAGATTTTTACTGTTTTAGGGATCTTTTTCACTCTTGGGAAGTTGGGAGTTCAACCATAATAATAAGATTTATTTATCATTCAAAATATTATTTAAAGATTTCTAAACGACAACTTAGATGATAAAAGAGTAGTGGAGACTGATTGAAGTCACAGCCTTGGGTTGCAACATGCAATTTCGGTGGACAGACAATTCAAATTGTGTTGGTCGTCATAGATTTCGTCAACTCATCTGAGACATGTATATGCGACAATCGAGGTAAACATGTGTCGCATGGTGGCTTCCTACATTTGGAGTGCTACCTCAAGTCACTTAGAAATTTCTCACGCAATTACCTCTAAGGTCTAACAATCTTGACTAAAGCTCAACACAGACCACTACGTCATGCTCAGTCAGTTGTACTTTTCGAAATCACTAGCGTGTCAAGCCCTAACTACATGATGACAAAATAATTCACACTTCACAAATTCTCAATATTTATTATCGTTCCCTCGTAGGTCCTAGGATACTCCAATTAAGACCTCATCTCAAAACACAAAATTTAAATACCATTATTTCATCGACTATAATTACTTCAATTCTCATCACAGTAAATATTTAGAAATTGTATAACCTCACAATTATTAATCATACATCATCATCATCAGATAAAATTATCACAATGCATCCATATTTTATTATCACATCACATAAACTCATTTAATCAACATATAACATAAAATTCATTCAACACTCAATATCATATATATATTAAATACCACACAGTTAAAGAAAATAAAATCAATCAACACCTTACACAAGTATCTATCATATATTTCTATCTCAAATTCTAAATTTGCACATCAATTAATATTCTTTAAACACTTCAGTAGCGAGCCCCGGGATGGATCGTTGGAAATACGTTGTTTTCCTTTTATTGCACAATATATTATACTCATGAAATCAAACTCTTTACCTTATTTCGACCTTTTGCACACGAATACGATTCAACGAGCAAAACAATATTTGTTTTCTTGCTTTTTGTCCTTCAATCGATCTAACTGACAACTTTATGAGTAAACGTCAAAAATAAATTATGAGAAGACACATGAAGAAATGAATTTAATACTACTACTACTACTACGACTATCATCATTGTCATTTTTATTATTACTATTATCATTATATTATATTATTATTATTATTATTACTATAATATTATTAGATTTATTATTATATTACTATTATTATTATAATTATTATTATTATTATTATTATTATCATCGTTTGGTCTAATATGTACAAGATTAATGCATCATAGAAACACCCATATAAAAAAATTAATCCTAAAATTAATCAATATATATTCTAAAAGGATTTGAACACAAATTAGTTATTTAAAAAATTATATTACATTAATAAAATAGTTTTCATAAAATTGGGTGTTACATATTAAATGACAAGACTAGCAACGTATTGCAAGTATTAAATAACAACAGTTATAAGTCTACAAGATACCTAATCATAGCAATAAATCAATTATCTAATCTCATAGTTAAGTGATGACTCTTCATATATGCATATTTTTTCATTGTTTTTAGTCTTATCTATCTGTGATTATTAGTTAATTGGAAGAGTTAATTTATATATCTTGTTGATTCTAGTTCTTTGAGTTAATAAATAGTCTATGTTCTTATTCCTTTGATTACGGAGAAAATTTTCATAGTTTTACGTTGTTTTTATGTTTTAGTGTAGTGCTGAATTTTGGTGAGAAATCAACATGATCTACGTGGAGTATTCAGCCATATCTGAGTTGTATATATCCAATTTTTTGTCAAACCAAGTGCAAATGAAATCTAATATCCATAGTTACAACGTTCAAGAAAACACTAGAATCCAATCGAACTCAAAAGAGGAAAAAATGTAGAAAACATAAAACATAAGAAGTTGTGCGTCTGAAGTGCAACAGCTGAGCTGGGGGGCATTTATGCATTGGTGAAACTGTCAATTTGCACCTAAAGTGCAACAGCTGCGCCTGGAGCGCATTTCCGCACTGATGAATCTGTCAATTCGCGGGTGAAGCGCAACACCTGCCCTGAAGGAGCGTGATGCAAATTAGAACTCATCAAAACACGTTTTTATCACTTTTTAGGAATCTTTTTACTATTGTGAAGTTTGGAGACTTGTAATCTAGCAGAGAAACTCATAAGATGACCATTCTAACACCATTGGAGTATTTTTTATCAAGAATCATTTATGAATCTTTTCTTGTAATTCTCTTTAATCTCTATCTTTTATCTCTTTGTCATGAGTAACTAAACCTTATTTGTTAGGGATGAGTGTAACAAGAGGACACCCTTATTTTTCTAATTTAATTTCTAGTTATATGAATGTTTTATAAATTATATTTCTCATATTTGTTCTTAATGCTTTTATTGCATTATCAGCTTTAAAATATTCTACGATTCGTATTTTGAAAACGAAATTGGACTTTACGAATGCTGGAGATGAGAATTCATGATATTGTATATGAATAGATGCATCTCTTGATGTTGATTAAAATTTTTGCAAAAGGCAGCAGTTCAAAAAGAGAATTCTAGTATTGTGAAGCTTAATTTTAATCTTAATACACTAAGAATTAGGGGGTACTTTGGAATTAAGGGTTTTGTCACTTTAGACGTTAGTGCAAGAATAATAAGAGAGATTCGATAATAATTCAATAAAGGAATTTAGTAAATAGGATCAAATTAGAACCAAGGTTGGATTCAAAGTGAAACTCATCATTGACATTTTTCTTGTAATAAAGAATAATTTTTATTACTCTTGTTTCTTTTTAAATAGTATTTCAATCACTTCGGAAAATTTTTGTTGAATTTTAGTAATTAAATACAATTGATATAAAATGCATTCCTTGAGTTCGACACAGTTTAAACGGTACTATCGTTTTATTATTACTTGCAACGATTTGGTACATTTGTTGAAACACTATCATTAAGTAAGTCAAAACTATATAGTTATACCTTTTTAGGAACATGAGTTGATGTAGAAGAATGGAGTGTCGCATATTTGCAATGCCTAAAGCATGTCCCATCATGTTATCAACAACATTTCAACTGAAGTAGCGAAACTGAAGTAATTTAATTTCAATAGCATAAAAAATCATTGAAATTACTAAAGTATCAGTTAAATTTAATTATAATACCTTCGAAAAGTCAAGCGTATTGCAGCTTGAAAATGGAAGACATTGAAGTCATTTGATTGCATCTTTCTATAAAAGAAAAACAAGAATCTTGAAAGGTTCATTGTTTTGTTCTAAAGTTTATATTTGTAAATATATTTGAGCTTAAACAAGAAGTTATCAGAACATGACAAAAGAAAATTATTAGACAAGAAGCGATTACCTCACAGATATCAACACAACTAACTTTAAGGATAATAATGAAGTACGCCAATATTCATTATGCACAGTCATATGGTCAAATGCAAAAAATGAGCATATAGTCTTAATTATTATATTGTCTTAACAAATCTCATTAGGGTAACTTCTTCCTTCAAACTATATAGCATTGAATTGATTGCATGTAGTGTCACATAAGGGGAAATTAATAAACTCAAATCAACAGATAGAAAAACCACAAATTTAACAAAAACCAAAACCATTTAAAAAAAATTATTAACCAAAAATAAGTTACAGAAGAAATAAAACGACTAAATCAAGCTAAAACGATAATTTTGAAGCTCTGAAATAAGAATGTCTAAACTAACAATCGAAGGTAGTACAATCAATTTTCTATGATCGATTTTATGCTAGTAAAAGGGTCATAATTGTACTTCTTTTAGGCATCCATTTCAATTTCAAATTATTTGGGTCATTGTTTACCAAATATTTCATCCACGGAACTCACCAAATGTTTCATCCACAGAACACTAAAGTGAATAGAATATCGAATTTACAAAAGTGGAAGATGATATAAGAGAATTATAAAAGATAATAGAAAATTAGAAGTGATATCAAATTAAACATTTACAATCAAATCAAAAACTAACAATAAGTAAGCGAAACTCATATTTGTGAAGAAAATTAAAATATAATATTATTAATTTGAAACGGGCGGGTTCGGGTACCGTGGTTCAAGAATTTCTGAACTGAACCCGTCCATTATAAACCACACAAACCCTTTTGTTGACCCGCTTACCCGGAAACCCGATCTTGCCGACTTCGTTACAGAAAATTGGGCCGCGGACGGTTCAGTTTATTTTGGGCCTGATTTTTTGTCCAGCCCTAGTACATACCATTGACACAATTATATTGTTCGTTTCGACATAAAAAATAAAAATAGTAAAGTGTTTTTGTAAAAATAGATCAGGGAGACTAATAGGTTCCCATATGTGTGAAGAGTTTAAGGGTTAATATCGAGAAAACGCAGCGCGTTGGACGAGGAAGAATTCAAACACAACAAACTAGGCTATCGTTTGCATCCGGTGCTTCGAACTATTTAAGAACAGTTTCTCTGTCTTGTCCAAACTTTCATTATGTTTTTTTACTCTCATTAGTAGTCAAATCAAACACAATTTTCATATAAATACAAAACAAATTTAGTTCTAGATATGTGACTTCTCGTTTAAGATTCATATTGTTGCAAGATCTTTTCCTTCATAAGTCTGATTTGAGTGAAACCAAGCAAGTGTTGCGTGAAATGGTTATATTATCCAGTTAAATTCAAAAATTTATTTTGATGTTTACCCATAACATTATAGTTAGATCGTTGAAGGACAAAGAGTCGAAGAGAACAAAGATTGTGTGCTCAGATGAAATCGTATTCATGTGTGAAACCGTACGAATAGAGGTAAGGGGTGAGAAAGTGTTTGAATCATCTGAGTATAATGATATTGTGAGAATAAATCGGGAAAATCGTATTCCCAACGATTCATTCGGGTCGCTACGTACCGCAGTAGGCGCCTTTGAGTGACAAATAATTAATGTGCAAAATGGAAATTGTGAGATTAAAATATGGAACTGTAAATATTATAAGGTGTTGATTGATTCGTATAATTTGTGTAATTTAATGATTATTGTGATATTTTGATTTAGTTTGTTAAACGTTTGACATTTGATATTATTGAATTCGATATTTGCTTTTTATTATCGTTAAATGTGGTGATATCATAATATTATTGTGATTTTATTGGATGTAATAATTTTATGTATATTGTTTTGATTAGCCAGGTTAACGTGGTATGATAATAAAAGGTGCGAATGCATTTTATAATTTATGGTGATTACGATGATGTATAATTAATAATAATATGTATTATAAATTGTGATAAGTTTGTACGATGATGTCTGATTGTTGTTATAAGATGTGGATAGAGTTTATGTGATGACGTGCGATTAATAATAGTGATGTTATAAATTAAGATGAGAATGAAGTAACTCCATAGTTGATGAAAACAATTGTGATTTCCAATTTGGTGTTTTGAGATGAATGACTTAATTAATGGAGTACCACAGGCACAACGATGGGTGAAAATAAATATTGAGATATTTGTGAGTGGAGATTATTTGTCATCATATTAGTTAGGGCCTGACAACCCTAGTGATTCCGGGGAAGTACACTGCATGGCCTGATCGTGGAGTCTGTTGTTGAGACTTAAGCAAGATTGTTAGACATTGGTGGTATTCCGGAGTGGGAAATTCCTAAGTGATTGGAGGTAGCACTCCAAATGTCGGGAGCTACCATGCACAGACGTTTATCTCGACTTTCCGCGTATATGTGTCTTGGGTTTAAGTTGAGGAGATATATACGGATATGGCCAATTTAAATTATCCGCCCACTGGGATGGTGGCATCGTATCAAGCCTCCTAACCAAGTACTTCAGAGTTTGAATTGTACCACATTGTGAAGTAAAGTCTAAGCTCATGCATAACATTGCATTTCCTTGTGATTGTTTTGTTGTGATTGATGTGTTTCACAAGTAATAATAATTACTCTTAGAAGATTTGATGCATATTATAATGAGATAATTATTTTACTTGAGTGACTTTGATGTTATAATATGATACAATGTACTTAAATATTTTGATATATTGTAATGTGATTATGATACGGTCTATTATGATTGTTTGCATGTTCTTCTTACTTATATTATACTATTAACATGATTTCAAAACTCACCTCCTTCGTTATTTGTGTTTGACTGGTTTGGCCATGCGTTTGCAAAATCGCAGTTGTTACAGGTTAATGAGTTTTGAAGTTCAAGTTTGGAAGGAACCTAGCTCTGATAGGTGATACCGGGAATAAGAGTTGTAATTTGTATTTTACTTATTTAATTTGAAACTGCTTTTGTATGAAAAACTTATAAGTACTAGTAAGTTTCTATTTTTGAGAAATGTGATATCTTAAATTAAAAATAAAAGTTTTTATTTTCTTAAAAACAAATTTTTATTTGTCCCCTACAAATTTTATAGTAAAATAATATAAATTACTATATATATTATTTTGAGGTTTAGGGTGTCACAAGAAGTACCCAACAATAAGAGGCGCGTATAATTAGTCAAAATATATTTTAGGATAAGCAAGAGAGACATACGTACTCTCAATTCAGAAGAAGTTGATGAAATTTTATATGTACCCTCAATCCATAATAATGTGGTAATGTGAAAAATATTGGGCAAACATTATGAAATAATAATGTGACATTATGAAATCATAATGTGAAATTAATTTATAAAATTTTGAATAGATGTTACGAAATAATATATAAATAAGAGATATAGTATAAGATATTGGATGATGTATAGAATTTGTGGAAAAACTATTTAGAAACCTAGTAGAGGAAACTCCTAGGAAGACAAACATATATAAAAATAATAAATTACCTTAATAGTTTAAAATATTATAAACTTATATAGACTTATATAAAATACTTAATAGAGACGTTAAGGAATTCCTTAAAACATAGAATTAGACAGTGCCAACAACTTTTCTTTGGTCCTTAATAATAGTAATAATACATTGTAAGTAAAAGAAGTCTATTTAACTCGGTGTTGAAATTGATAGTATGTTTTTTTGGCCTCTGTATAACAATGCAAAGAAAGGCATAAATAAATCATTTTCACAGCATTATTTAGCCCAGAAGCGCTATTAAATAAAATCTTCCCTCGGACATCAGCCAGGTACGTAAATAACTTTTTCTCCTTCTTTGCAATTTTCACATTTTCTTCTGATGAGATCTCTCAGATATATATGTTAAAGCAAAAATGTGTGAAGTTAGATTAATCCAGGAGAAAAAATATATATAAGTATATGACAGGTAGAGGCGAAAATGTAAAGTTGATTTATACAGACATAAAACAAACGTATTGAGTAATAATGTAGAACTAATGTGAAAAAGGTAATGGAAATGTTATGAAATAATAATGTGACGTTATGAAATAATAATGTGGAATTGATTCAGAAATTTTGAGTAGTTGTTATGAAATAATAATTAAATAGGTGATATAATATAAAATAGTGGATGGTGTATATAATTTGTGGGAAAACTATTTAAAAATTGAGTAGACTCTCTATGAAGACGTACACATCATCTTTTTTGATGAAGTGAGAAATGTTTGCATATTTGGAAGAAATAGTTTGAGGTTGGCAGTGAAGTCTATTTTAAATATATATAATAGATTTAGAGTAGAATTTTTGTTTTTGGTACATTAGTGGCGGACAAAGAAGGTATGTTTTCAAAGAAATAAAAAACTTTTATAATTAATTTGGGGTATCATATTTTAAATATTTAGAAACACTTTAAACATTTCTCTATAAAATAATGACAATTAACTAAATTGATTTAACTAAAATTATTAATTCTATTTTCGGGAAACTTACTAGTATTATAAGATTTCATACAAAGAGTCTATTTTTTTATTGTTTTCTAATAAAAAGATAAAAGTAAAATACATTTTACAACTCTTATTCTTGGTATCACCTATACTAGTATGTGAGATTTCTCCAGTTGAACTATAAGACTCTTAACATGTAATAACTTCGATTTTGCAACGCAGGACCAAGCTAGTCTTAACTTTACAATACAACAAAGGATGTGATTTGAAATATTTATTAATAGTTTAAATATAAGTCTAGAAGAATCACACAGTTAAATCTTAACTATTAACTGTATCATTATCACAAACATTCCTCAAGGAACAAAATACATCACATTATAAGTTCAAAAACCACTTAAGGAAAATCAATAAATCTCACTTATAACATCAAATCATGTAGAGAATTATTATCGCACACAATAGCTATTTAATCCACAGTGAACATAGGAAGAAAATGCAATGCCTATGCATGAGCTTATTAACTCTTATACTCTCACAATGTGGTACCATACTAACTCTAAAAGTACTTGGTTAGGAGGCTTGATAACGTTGTCACCATCCGCGGTGGACGGAATAAATTTCTAATTGTCTATCCTCATAGATTCCCTCAACTCAACCCGAGACATATATATGCTGTGACATATCGATTTTCGGTAAACGTGTGTTGTATGGTCGCTCCTTCGACATTTGGTAGTGCTACCTCCAATGTCACCTAGGTAAATCTCAAACCCGAAACTCCAAGGTATAACAATCTTGCTTAAAGGCTTCATCAAACAGACCGCCACATAATCAGGCTCATATATTTTCCCGCAGATAACACTAAACTTGCCAGACCCTATTCCAATATATTGATGACAAAATTATATCCACTTCAAAACTCTCATATATATTTTTTCTCCATTCTTTCGCCTATAATACTCCATATATGACGTCATCTCAAACATAAATTAGATCACCATTATTTCATTAATTATGGGGATACTTCATTATTTTGAATACAAATTTATAACATCACTATCATAAATCACACATCACCATCATTCCATAAACTCATCACAAATTTATAGCATCCTATCATCAATCATAACTCATCACATAAACTTATCACAAATTTATAAAATCACAATTGTTAATCATACATAATCATCATCACATAAAATTATCATAACGTATCCATCTTTTATTATCACATCACAAAAATTCATCTAATCAAACATATACATAAAATTAATTCGATACTCAATATCACAATAATATCAAATACCACACATTTAAAGAAATAAAATTAATCAACACCTTACAAATATTTATATTCTATATTTTAATCTCACAATTTTCATATTTGCACATTAATTAATTTATCATTCGAATGACAACTGCCATATGTAGCGAGCCCCGAATGAATCATTGGGAAATACGATCATCTCACAATGTATTATACTCATGAAATCACAAAATTGTCGAGACAATAAATTATGCATAGCATAAAAATAAATGTTAAATAATTAATAACATTTGTAGGAGCAAAATTGGAGTCAAAACAACAAGAAAAACTGCAGAAAAAGTCTCACCGACTCATCGGAGCACCAGAAGGGTATGACGTCAACTTCACCGAAAATGCAATTGAGCATTAGAAGGGTTTGCTGCAATTTGACTGTCATTAGACTGATATTTTTATAAATATATTTTTTTAATTGCCTAAAAAGGGTGCAGATAGCAAATGTCCAAGTACAAAAGTAAAGCTGTTAGGCCCAACACAAGGTAGTCAATTCTGAGGCAGAAATAGTGGTGTAATGAGTAACTAACAGATGTAGGAAGGAAGAGTTCAACTAGTAATAGCCCAAATTAATATGCAGAAGTAGAAAATAAGGGTGTAAACAGCCGTCTGGTCCACTAGTATTTCTAAATGCCCTTAATAAATAAATAATTTATTTTATTTTTCTGGAAAACTTTTTTCCAAAATACACATTATAACATAATATTATTTATCCTTAACGTAGATAAATCTAATTTTAACCAAAACTTTTATATTCAAAATAATAACTATAAGTATTACTATAACATTTTTCAAAATAATTACATAAAAATACATCATCTTTATAGAATAATCAAAATAATAAAATAAATAAATAAATATAACATCATCAATTTATATTAATTACTAAATCAAAATAAATATGTATAAAATCTTCATACTATAACAACTGGATAAAAATAAAGTAACTCAATATCAATATTAGTAATACCTCAAGATAACTATATGTAAAATAAATAATTAAATAGATTATATTTATAAAAATTAAATATAGTTATGTATACACCTAACATTAATCAAACATACAAGAAAATATCTCATTAACTACAAACACACATATACACGTACAATCGTACATTAAGAAAATATATATTATAAAATTTGGGATACGACACTAATCGTACGACAATAATACATGATTTGAAAGACTTGCTTTCAAGTTTTTGATTTTTGTAACAAACTATACAAATGTATATATATCTTTTGTATTTTATTTTTATGTTCAGATTATTTTTTGGAAAAAGTGCTTTCTCAAATTTTAAGAAATTTTCACCCTTTATTTTCACATATTTGATGGTGCATATTGAAAAAAATTTCTATAATCTTTAGTGGTTTATTTTTTATTTGTTTACAGTTATTAAATATTACTATTGTATCAATAAATAAATGCTATCTAAATGTTGAATTTATAATAGAGTTTTTAAAAAAGAAGTTATTCAAGAATTCGATAACTCTTCCTCTTTCATTTAAAAGAGTTTTATGAGATAAGCAAAGTTAAATAGGCCCTATTATACTCTAGTTTTGTTGCCGTGTTAAAATTAATAGATCTTCATAATTTCTAATGGTTAAACTCTAAACTAAATCTTTATAGAAAAATTCCAATATTAATAAATTATTAAAACCCAACAAAACCTAGAAATTCGAATGCAACCAAACCAAATATATATCCATCAAACAAACAAAGATGTCAAATAAAATGAAAAAAAAATAGATAACAAGAAAATATAATTGGCAAAAAATTAAAAATCATAACTTATGAACCAATCTTATTAATGTAACTAATACATAAGAGATGTGTTTTTCTGAAATACAAATTGATTGGAATAACAATAAAACTTAGGTTCAAACTTTTAGTGTTTCCTTTCGCTTGGTGGTGGATGGTAGGGTTTGCAACAAGGGGGATTAGTACATATCATTGGCACACATTCTAATGAACGTCTTCCACAACAAGGTGGTAAACTTGCTTGTACATTGCCAATATGAGCACACACAATAGCAACCAAAAAGATTACAAACTTCAAGAACATCTTCAATATAGTTTTCATTTAATAACCGAGCTTGGTTGGCGAAGAAAAGCAATGTTGATATGTTATAGTTAATGGTATGTTAAAATAATGTTAACTTATTTATAGAGAAAAATAAAATTCTCTATATTTTACAATCCATTATGTTTTCTTTATCATATTAAATGTTTTTTATTTGTTTACCGATTTCTCAAATCTTTACATCTTGTTTACTAACAAATAATAATATTACCCTATAATAACGTACAACTTATGCCAAATTTGATATCCCAAGCATAATCATATTGACAAATTATGGTAAACTTAAGTAAAAAAATTTTAATTTGCTTTAACTCCGAAAAGTAAACATTAAACACGTTGACATAATAACAATTCATAAATGGATGTATAATAGATGGTTTTTTTGATAGTGTGATCTACAAAATCCTCCCTAAATAAATATTATTAAATCATGATAAATATAAATCATATAATTTTGAGAAAAAAATAAAAAGTTTATTTTATATGAGACACATATATATCTTGCTTCAGTAACTAAATAAACATTTATATTAATGAGATCCGTGTTATCAGAAAAATAATTGTCGATAATATGTATAATCTAATTTTTAATATCTTTTATAAGTGTTCAATGAATTTTAAAATTTTCCTAATTTAAGACATGTACACCGTCCCTCACGCAAATTTTTTTTGTCTAAAAAAACATCCTAATTTATAAGATTGTACATAAAAATTTACAACAACAAAATTTACATCTACAATATATTTATGTTAACTTTATAATTCTGTTTGTTTCTAATTATAATTAATTGTACTAACATGACTTGAATTACTTTAAGAAGTTATAAAACCATTAAACGTGAGGTGTCATTACCAAAAATAATTTTTGGGTATTATTTTCAAATTAATGATAATGATAAAAATATATTACTACTTTTATTACGTAGAAAATATAAGTAAATGAAGTAATGAATATAAAAATATTCCAACTTGTATAACATAAATGGACCATATTCAAAGTTCAAACGAAAGTAGTTCTCAATAGAAGGTTGAAATAATATGATTTATTATCATTCAAAATATTATTTAAAGATTTCTAACGACAACTTAGATGATAAAAGAGTAGTGGAGATGATTGAAGTCATGGCCTTGGGTTGCAACATTCAATTTCGGTGCACAGACCATTCAAATTGTGTTGGTCCTCATAGATTTCGTCAACTCAATCTGAGACATGTATATGCGACAATCGAGGTAAACGTGTGCCGCATGGTGGCTTCCGACATTTGGAGTGCTACCTCGAAGTCACTTAGAAATTTCTCACCCGAATACCTCTAAGGTCTAACAATCTTGCCTAAAGGCTCAACAATAGACCACTACGATCATGCTCATTCAGTTGTACTTTTCGAAAATCACTAGGGTTGTCAAG
>PGTU02012268.1:0-10406 GCA_002896215.2 Cicer echinospermum | reverse complement strand
CCTCCAAAAACCACCAGACACCAAACCCATTTTTCGAACATGGCAATGATCCTGAATACCAATCTAAGTTCGATTTAAGAAGGATAAGAGAATTAAAGAGATAAAAAAGGCGTGTTTGAGGTGGAGATTGAATTGTGAAAGAGTAAGCTTTTGATGTTTGTGAAGAAGATGCAATAAAAGGAGAAGAGTTTGGTGATTGAAGAGGAAGGGATTTTTGTACCGGGGGGGTGACAGTTACTACTATGTTGAGGTTTTGCATGCATGTTTGAGCTTTGTTTTTAAAAAAAAAAAAAAAAATTAAGCCAAACTATCAAAACACAAAAACAATCAACGGCCTTATCAGCGCTTTATTTGGAAAGAAGCGCTGTAAAAGAGGCCTTTTAAAAATTAACAATAAAGAGACATTTAGAGCGCTTATGTTGATAAAAGCGCAAAAATGTCAATTAAAAGGGCTTTTAAAAAAAAACCATTCATTATCATAAAGCAATAATAACACCACAGAAAGCGTATCTTATTAAAACAAGACACGTTATTTAGGAGAAAAAAACAGCGCACCAAAATACCAATAGTCACAAAAAAGAAGAACCGACCATCCAGATTCCAAACCCTTAAAGAACAACTTAAAACCCCAGAGAAAACCACTCTTTATAGCCCCCACCCGTCCATACTCCCACTAAATGATAAAAACCCCACCAAAACACTCATCAACCATAAAAAAAAAACACCCCACATGGTACAACACCCATATTGATAACAAGGCATTCAAATAACATAATAACACAAACGAAGGTTCTCTTCTACCAACGGGCTTATTTGGGAAAAAGCGCTGTCAACGAGCATTTTAAAAATTTAACTTAAAGAAGCCTTTTTAGAGCGCTTATGTGTGAAACCTCCTGTGTTAAAAGGCCATTCATATAACCCTCAATAAACACTACCCGAGGTCTTTTACAGCCTTTTTGGGGGAAAAGCGCTATTAAAAAGAGCTCTTGTTAGAAAATTTAAACTAAAGAAGCCTTTTAGAGCCGCTTGACAAAAATAAGCGCCTGCTAAAAGCTTATAAAAAGCGCTTGTAAAAGGTTACGTCATATATAACAGTTACCTCTTCAGTTTCCTCTTCATCTACGTAAACTTCCACTATCATCTCAACCTTCATATTCTTCTCTTCTTTTGCAAACCCATCATCCCGTCCATTAACGAACTTATTTCCTACCGATCCCATCTTACTCCTATTTTCAACCAAAAAACTAAATATCTTCCATCTCCATCAAAAACGAAAATACAATCTAACTCCCATTTCCCAACACCCATCGATACTAATTTCATTAGAAAATACGACCTATAACCTAATATAACGATAAATTTTCATATGCAAAAGCAACATTAATCCTCCATCTAATCCTTTGAAACCCCATATTATCTACGCGATACACAACAAAACCACCAAACAAACAAAAAACACCCCAACTCACAAGAAAATACAACAACCAACCAAATACAACATAAAAGGCACCCTAAACAAGCATAAAGGCGCAAAAACCACACCGATAAGGACCATTAAATTAAGAACATTATATAAAATCAATCACTAAAAGCAATAAAACATCCCCCAAAACCCACATAAACAAACCCATCCAGTAAAAACCTATACTGCTAAACGATTCTTACCCCTTCATTTTCATATTACCTAATTTCCATCTTTTCTACATCAGAAACCAAATTATTCAAAGACAGGAAAATTAGTGATTGTTATAACACTTCTACTCATACAACCAAAAACAATGTACACTAACAAATACCACCAAAAATGACAATGCCTTGACTTTTTAAAAAACCCTATCACCACAATCACACACTAAATAAATACCAATGTCTCGCACCCGCTCTGCTCTATCCTAACTCCAGCATAATCCATGCCTCTCGAGCCCATCTTTGACTGTATACTAACCTAAACAGCACTAATGTTGCCACTCCAACTCGTTTGCTAGAATTCAACACATGCACAGTATACAACACAAAAGAAAACATACCATAGAAGTTCCCAAACATGGACAGGACAACCGTTGGAACCACTCTATCAACCAGACCTCACTAGAAAAAAGGAACGTCAAACGCGCTCGTGCAAACGATCCATGCACCAACCAGCGTGAATTCAAACACGCAAGGCAAAAGTAAGATGCATTAAAATCCTTCGCGACCCAATCTAAACTATACCCATTTGATTATGCCTGTTGTCGCTCTCTTCCTAATATATCTTTTCTTTAGGGCAGTAATACCCTCAAGACCGGCATCAAATATACCGAAAATCAAATCACCACACCACCAGAATGGAATCACTCTCACTCATAAATGAACGTTTATTAGAGATATGGCAGGAACGGAGCAACGCATGCGTCGACCCGTCAAGCCAAGTTGACCCCAAAACACGCTCCCAGTCCGCCTTGGAAAAGCTTCCTAATTGAAGGCTTCGAATAATGATATTCGCTCCCCAAAATGTCCCCAATTATCACCATTCGACCAATATGAGGAGAGAATAAGGGGCGCACATATGAAGGCATACGCCCAACAAACAGACAACAATCAATTCACACCTCCAATGAAATGCACATATCAACCAGTAAAAAACCCAATTTTGACTATACTACACCTCCTCTTGTCATCTAATATACAATTCTTCTCTCTCAACAATCAGTATCAAAAAATACATAACAAACCAAAATTCACTGCATCAAATAAAACCACCTCATCCTGTTCTTCCCATCCTCAGAAAACACAGAACACCACTCTACTATGTTCTGCCCATGAAGAGGAACAACTGACTTCTGCCCCAAAAGTACATATCATATTGAGACGTTGCTGGGGAAAACAACCTCACAATCGGCGAGATCTAAATAAGAATCACCATGACTCATCAAAATTCTAATCCTAACCAAACTCAGACGAAGAGGCACAAAACACCCAAATGCACTGCCAAACCTACCCCCAAAAAGCACATCATCCAAATACACACCACCCATCCTAAATCAATACTACAAAGGACAAAACAAAAATGAACCCAACTAGAGCTGCATTATTGCTTTACACAAATAACGGTCTCTTAGGAACCCCCAACCGGCGATTTGTCAATAAGTAGATTAATTTGATTAGCATTATTGTCATTTATTTTCATATCATACGCTAGCGTATTCCTTAACCCAAACACCTTCCTCACAGCCAAACCCTTGAACAATATATTTTTGTATCTACCAACTACCTCGAATCAATTAAGTCAACTCTCACCACACTCCCAGCAGACACGCCACGGAGCCGAACAAGCAACCCAAAAACACCCATCACACAGAAATCCAACACGCGATACTAGAGGCAAGACATGCAGCCAACCACCCCAAACAATTGAACAACCAACAAATTGATACAGTATAATATAGAAACCATATCACTCCTTTCACGTATAAATGAAGTGAAATTTGTATACCCTCAATAAAACACGTATACGCATGCTAAGAAACTCCACATTGATAATAAATTAACTGTTTGTTTACCTCCGAACATTTTACAACAGAAACCAATAGAGAAAACGAGAACAACACACAAAGCCAAACAAAACCCAACAAAACCCTCTGGGTCGTCTCCACATAATAATCCTGAAAGGAACAGCGCACCCGCATGAATCCACAAGCACCAAAGAGAAGATAGGCAGTTAGAAATAAAAACTCAGAACACCAACACTGTCACAGCCCACCAGTTGGATAGATAACACCTCTGATCAGTCAGCACCGCAAAACCATACCTACTTCTCATCAGTACCAACCCTCTACATTATATTCTCTTCAATATCCTATTTTGCTAACTTCCCCTCACGTCATTCTCAAAAACCAAACCCAATCCCGCATCTAATTGCCACTTAACCTCATCTTTTAAACTGTTTACCACCTGCAAATATGTCTCGGACAGAGCCCAATATATAACTGCACAACAAACAGTTCTCGAAAAACCTCAACGACGCAAAAGGGCAAACAAAGCAAGCACAATACGGACCCAACACGCCCCCCACACCACCCCTAACCCAATTGACAAGAAAGCGACATCTCCTTGGGAAACAACGATGCTGCCTACTAAAATCTGTCCCGACTAGACAACCACCAGTATTCCCCCAAAACCCGGCTCCACCCCCGACACCACAGTCCCACCTCGACACCCTACGACACGTGAGGGGAGAACAAAGCAAACAACCTTTACTGGCCAAAAACCCCGTCACCCCACTCCCCCCCAAACCACCCGGCTTGTTTCACTAGATACCAAAGAGCAACAGACCGCCAACCACCACCTTCCAAACAAGAAGAAACGTATTAGAGAAAAAAAAAAGACCAAGAACCACGCAATACAGAACCTCTTAGCCTCGGAGCAAGTGGCCCCCCCCCAAGAAAAAATCATATTTTACAATTTGTGGTTCTACGCACAAAGAAACCAACCACCGAGGATTTCAGAAAATAAAACAGAAAATACCAAAAAGACAAGGGCAAAACTCCTTGCAACCAATTCAAGCATAACCAACCTGGGAAATACAAATGGGAGCGTAGCACAAACCAGAACGGGAGGAGTAACATGCATTAACGAGTCGTCGATTGGGAATGCAGTAATTTCCACAGAAAGAGCTTAATTAATTACGTTACTACTTACTTGCTTATGTAAATATACCATACAAAATAAACGTAAATTAAAACGAACCAACTATATATATTAAACTCTACTTAATGTTTAACTAATTGATCGTAGCAAAAAAAAACGGTGATCACTCCCAGTGTGTACAAATTAATACTTGTCTATCGCACGACTAACGGAAAGGTCAACGGGGAAAAAGGAACTAATAAATAGCTACAAGATACTTACGGAGCGCCAGAAAATGTCATACTGGCACAGAATATTGCCGAAATACCCAAAGACGGAGCCCAATGATCAAACCAGTACCCCGCCTAACGGTTGCTAACTACAACAACCAACTGAACCGTTGACCAACAAAAAACAAAAACACAAACATACCGGACAAACGATGGAGATATGAGTTCTGTAAGCGAAGCCGCTATTGGCAAGTTACGCGGCATGGCCACACCATCACCTTGTTGCCCCCTCCAAAAAAACAACAAGAAATTACCCAAGAAAATCAAATCGAAGTTCAACCATCCTCCACAACACAAACGGTTTCGACTACCAAACCCACAAATTCTAATTGCCCTAAGGAATTTCATATTTTCAGATTCAACCCACAAATAAAGAACTAACACACTATTTACCTAAACCTAACATTTTTATAGTAACAAGCGCTAACCAAAATAAATAAAACCCACCCCTAAAACAAGCCAAAACAAAAGGACCACGCAAACCTCAAACAACCAGATTGTGAGGTTAATAGGGCTGACCCAAACTACAAACGGCTGCCAACCCGAGGTAAAATACAACGACATAGCCAAATAAACTCATCGCAAACAGCAAACAAAAAAATCTAAGCACCTGGGGGAATAACCCCTCAAAGGAGTCGCCCGCGAAATGCTAGCTGCTCTAAATAAAAAGATCAGCCACACGCAACTCTGGTAAACTACAAGCGAAGAGCGTGTCTTTGACATCCAATAAAAAGGAAACATGAGGCAGCAACAACGATTCGCCCATCGTACATAATTGAGAATACGACAATCTTTGGAGCCAAAAAAAAACCACCAGAATGAGCAACATAATTGCAAAAACCACCTCGAGTAACGCCAGAGCCACCCTGTACGAAACTTCTCGAAATAAGGAGCTGAAACAAAACAAACATTTGACTACAAATGATAACCCTCAGCTTGTACCACAAGGTAAAAAATACTTTTAATTGTATTATTGTAATTTAATTAAAATGTCCATAATGATAACTCCTAATACTAGTTTAAAATTCTAAACATTGAAGAGTTTGAGACAAAAAAGGAAAAAAAAGGCTCTCGTGCACGAGGAAAAACTGTCAATAAAAAAATACCTCAATCTATAATCTCCACCAATAAGATTGTCGATGTCGGAAAAACTCGATCCAGAGAGGCATAAAAAAATATACAATAATAAGATAATAAAAGTTTTTAGAGACAAACAATAAACACGAAAGTGATAAAAATCTTTCTGCACACCCAATAGTAAATAAATCGAGGGTACGTAAAAAACTTTGTATCTTTTTCTAAATTGATTAGAGAAATAATGATAAAATATAACCTTAAGTTGTCTATGATAAAAAACAAATTGCTTAACAATTTTCCTTATATATAGCTCTCCATAAATCCGCGAAAATAGGGCACAATTGCCGATGCTACTTTGCAAAATCAATCCGACTAACTAAAAAGCACTACTTCAATTATATAAACACTATTTGACTCCCAAAAAGATGGACACATAAAGACAGAAAAAAAACAAAAAAAAACAAAAAAAACAACAAAAAAAACCAAAAACAAAAAAGCAATTCATAAACAAAATGTCACCCCGGAAATAAAAGCATAGAAATACGCTCGACAACAACATTCCTACCAGTAATCCAAATTCATTATTCTCTTACAATAAAAATATATACAAATAATCATATATAAATTATCACTGCTCCTAATAATCACAGCTATTCATTCGATAGTGCCTTAAACAGTTATCGAGCTCAAAGAGGTGCTAAAGTGATCGACAGCAGAAGTCTAATAACATTCATGGCATCTCAATCAAGTGACCCTCAACGTCAATAAATAACATCGACTTGTCACAAAGATTGGGATACTACCACACATATTGAACAAAGAATTCAAGAAGGAGAATGTAAGCAGAACGAAAAAGAAATAAAACAACATCAATAAAATATCACAGAAACGGAAAAAAAACAAAAAAAAAAAAATAAAGCAAGGAAAAAAAACAAAAACAAAAAAATCAAACAAAAAAAGGATAACATAAATGACAATTATACTATTGAAAAAAAAAAAACCTTCATAATATAAAAAAAATCATACATACAAATATATATTTAAAAGAATACACTAACTAATAACTAATAAAATATAGTATCAAAGATTATTAATAGTAATAAACTGCAAAAGTAAACACAATTATGCCAAAATATCTCAGTCCTATCAACAACATATTCTGAGGCTAAGATCTGATAGGAGATTAAAGAAAGCCCAATGGCTGTCAAGTAACACGTGAACAATTGACAAATGAAAAATTATCTCCGATCTTCTAGGCCCGACAAATCAAGGTATAATAAGCTCTGGGGCATAAAAGGGATCACATGAAAAATATTATATGTGATAAGGCTCCGTGAATAAACATAGTTTCATATCTAGTTACCAGATTAAATAATCATATGGCTAAAAATAGAATCAATATGGACACAAATATAAATCGAAAAAAAAAATAATGTAATGCACTTAGAATAATTGTATATATAAGTAATATAATATTGCATGTAAATCGAATCATGAATCATACTCCAAATGACACAAATATAGATGCGTATCTAGTTAGTTATAATACAAAAATAACACCTAGCTGGGATCTGATGATAGTTTAGGTTAGTACATATACAGAAGATAAAACATAAATACAAATATATATACGATAATCCTGAATGTTAACAAGGAAATAAATATATAGGTTGCTAAATAACTAGACTAATGCCAAAACTATATCACTATGTATCTGAACAAATGATAGCACCTTTAGGTTGCACAAACTATACAGAGTTACATATATGTTAATAAGTTACAGATGTTCTGATCTGTTCTTTTTTTTCTTTATACTGATGTGTGAACTGGATTGTCTATAATATGTTCTGTTCTACTGTTATTGTCTATAATATTGTTCCTGCTTCTTACTGATTCTGTCAAGTGGATTTTGGATCCAAAAATAAATTTGGATACAAAGATAAAAGAAACAACGCTTTTTAAAAAAAATTGCCATAAAAAAGCCATAAAAATAGCGCTTTTTCAGTTTCAATAATAATTACACAGCGTTCATAAAAAAAAAAAACAAACACACACACACATTTTACAGCGTTATTTTTCAAAAGCGCTGTAAAATGTTGTTCTAAAACGCCTGCTGTAATGGTGCCACTTTAATACAGCCTTTCTTGAGAAAAGCGCTCATGTAAAATGTACAAGAAAACGCTGATAAAATGCAAAGACCCATTAATATGAATTATGGGGGGCCTTTTACAGCGCCTTTTTTGAGAAAGCGACTGTAATATGCAACACCCATATATGAAATTATGGGTGGGGCATATTACAGCCGCTTTTGTTGAAGAAAAGCGCATGTAATATGCCCCCACCCAAATGAGCCGCTTTCTTGAGAAGCGCCTGTAATATGCCCACCCATATATGAAATTATGGTTGGCAACTTTTAAGCGCTTTTTGAGAAGCGCCTTTTGTAATATGCCCACCCTCATATAATGGGGTGCATATTACAACGCTTTTGTGAAGAAGCGCTGTAAAATGTGCATAACAAGCGCGCGTTGTATTTACATGTTTTATAGCGCTTTTTTAAAAGCGCTGTTGTATCATTTACAGCGCTCGTTTCCACAGTGCTTATTTTTTTAAAAAAGCGCTGTAAATAGCTTAAAAAAAAGCGCTGTAGTATGCGTTTTTTCGCGTAGTGTATTAATTTCACAATCCTTTGAGAGAGGAGATAAGGTGAAAGTTTTAATTCACCTAATTAGAATCTTATTTTATTAACCCTACGAGCTATGTGGAAAAGGAATACAATTAAGGATGAATTTTACGATCAAACATTATTATAATTGATCAATTATAAATTAGTATAATATTATTTAAAACTTAACATAATCAATAATAATTTTAAAAGTAATAATTATAATAAATTCATTATTTAAAATAAAAAATAATTTAATTAATGAAAATATATGTTCACTTATTTCATGAATAATTAATTGAAACAAAAAAAAATTATGTTTATTTTTAAAAAGAATGATTTAAAAATTAACATAATTCAATTTGATCTATTATTTGAAGTATAGTGATGCCAGTAATTAATTAATAATAATATATTTATATATATAATATATATATATATATTACATATATTAATTCAAAGCTTTTGAGGTACGTAAGAGCTAAGAAAACACAAATCCTAAGCAAATAGGAGCACAGTGCCCAAGTCATCAAGATTGCATTAGATAACCGACTTAATTAATTTGACAAAATGGACTGAAATTTCATTCATCACAAGTCCAATTGTCATGTCACTCGGATCCACTTTGATGAGTGATGACGTTATTCTATGCCATCATATCCTCAATTGTTATAATTTTTCTTTCATTGGTGTTAATTTCTTATCCATTTCAAGGAATATCATCAAAAATTGCAATTTTAAATAAGTTCCGGTCACAAATTATCACCTGTCGTCACAAAAAGTATAAAGATTCAATATTATTTTTTATTTTATAAAATTTTATTTTTTAAATTTTTGGTCCAGGTAAATAAAATAAAATTTTCATACACAATTATTCATAATAATCATTAATCTTTTTAAAATTAGAATTTATTTTTATTTTTAATGATTTTTTTTAATATTGTAGTCATTATAAATGTTTTTTCAAATTTTAGATTTATTTTCAATTAAATAAAATTAAATATTAATTTATTAAATATAAATATTAAAATAAAAATATGATATAGAAATTATTTTTAATTTATTTTGTGTTAATTTCTATATTATGTAAACTATCTAAAAAATTTAATGCAAAAATATCTATTTTTTTTAATAATAAGACTAAAATGCACGCATATTACTTTTGTAAAAATTTAAAATTATGTTTTTAATTTACAAATATAAAATTAAAAATATTAACAATTTTATAATACCAAAAATATATTCTAACTCAAGATATAATAACAAAGGTGCTATTTGCCAATAGAGGTGAGGCATATGGTAAAAGAGCAACTCGAAATTGAAGGAAGCAGAAGAAGAGTATATATGGTTTTCAAGAACAAAAATCTAAATTTTTAGGTATCCATAAATTTAGTTGGATATGAATACTGTGTAAAGTAAAATTAACTAAATATAAAATAATCATTTACCGGTATTATACCCATCTAAACTTTAAGATAGTAAGATATAAGAGTGTTCATCAATTAATTATCCTCAACAATACTATCATGTCACTAGCTGTTTCAAAGCTTAATCATGTCAACAAGATCACACATAGCTATTTTTTAAAACTAAAATCTAAAAGAACAGGAATAATCATTTCAACTAAGTTACGAGTATCGATCCATTCAGAAAAACCACAAGTAATATTATTAATTTATCAAGAGAAAATACTATTTTTATAAAATTATTTTTATTAGATATTAGTGCATTATAAATATTATAATATTATAAATGCATGATAAAAATATTGC
>PGTU02012267.1:0-13593 GCA_002896215.2 Cicer echinospermum | reverse complement strand
CCTTGATGTGTTATTAGTTTTCTTCTTTTTGAGTTTTATGTATTTAGTATCGGTATTTACACCTTGAAACACGCTTAGCATTTATATCGGTAATTATCTGCCTTCTAGGGAAAAAGTTCACTTTAATATGATTTTTTTTTATCCGGCATTTTAATATGAATCTTTTTAATTCACTAGCATATGATCAAGAAAAAGAAATTACATTTGGAGGCTCAAAACCATGGTTTCAAACATGAATTGAGAAGATTAATTTTTGATCATGAATCAAATCTTATTAAGAATTTGTAAGATACATTGCTGATAAATATATTTCGTTTTAAGTAAAAACACAAAATGATAAATTAGTATGAACTTTTAAAATGATGAAGATAAAGTGTTGGCTGCAACAAATTTTAGCAGCGATCATTAAAAATGAATGAGATCCGATCTTAATCTGAATCAAAATATTATCCTAATGAATTGAAATTCAAGATCACATTCATGCCAAAATAATATGTCCACTAAAGATTCATATAGATTGAAATTCACTAGTATTAAATAGAAATACGACTCACATGGCTTATGATAATATTTAGATTGAATTCAATTTACTATGATATAAATTCTGAATATCTTATGGATAAGAATAATAGAACGTGCTATATTTATATAGAAAGAGAAGCTTAGTTAAAAAGAATAATTGAAACCTAAAAAGAAGGAACTAACAAGGCAACAACTAACTAACAAGGATTAAAAACAAATTACACAAAATCTCATCAAGATATAAAACTAAGTTACTTCATAAGTCCTCAAGCTAGAACTGAGATATCAATAAGGTTGAATTTTGAAAACAATTGAATAGAAAGTAAGAAGGGTGTATGTCAACAAGTTGAGCAAGGATTGTCGTCATATACTTTTTTAATTGAAGGTGAGGTGGGGCAACATTAGTTGTTGAAGTAGGTTACAGTTTAGAAACCCATATATCCCTAAGTTCCAATGAATATTTTCTTTGATGAGAGAACATTCCTTTTTATATATTGAGAAACTTCAAGATTGAGAAATACTTTGAGAGAGTCTAATTTTTATTTGAAATGTAGAAGATAAAAGCTTGACAAATTGTGTTCTTTTAAGTGATGACTAGTTACATAAACCAAAATAATTCAATATGATGATCAAAATATTTAACCAAATAAAGAGTAGTTTGAAATCAATTGAACATATCCTATCCTAAAGATAAAAAGTAGAATATAATTTTGAATTTAATAAATTCTACTAGCTTGCTTCAACCATATGAATTGTTTAGTACACAAATCAAATAGCACATAACCTTTAACCGATCCTTATGTCTCAAAACAATACATTGTGCAATTTACGTGCAGCATAAGACAAACAAATACTCTCAATTGAGAAAGATTTGGTTCTTCGTGATACACTAAAAAATAAGGAAATACTTTGTGCATTAGACGCAAAATAAAAAAACTTCTAGTATTATTTATTAGATATGTTAATACTTTCGTTTAACCGTTCCTTTGTTAAATGTTTTAATGTAAGAGTATAATGGACTTTTTTTTGGGGGGGCGGGGGGGGGGGGATGAAATTTCAGGTTGAAAGGAATGATTACATCAACTTTAGAGTTGCTTACAAAAGATTTGTTGAACTTATGATCATATATTAATAGTAAATGCGTGACTAAACAAACTCTATGCTTATTGATGAGTGATTGAGCGGGAAATCAATTGCCTTTTTCCCATTTTTTACGTGCAGCATCTAAAGGAATGTGATAACAGCGCAACGAGAAGATCAGCACCTTAAACTTCTCAAAAGGTTTTCAAACCAACTTCTCGTAATTGGTTTCATTTTTGACTGCATGTATTGTATTGAGAAAAAGACACGAATCATTATATATTCTCAGCATAGGATATTTTCATTCCGTATTGTAGGAAGCTTTAGGAAATGAATGGATACATGTGCTATTGACGAATTACAACCAGATTGAAGAACAAATCGAACGTAGCCTAAGCAAAATTAGGGCAAGAAAGGTATCCATTTTCATCAAGTTTATAGATATATAGATTTGTACATTTGCTACTATACTGGATTCAAGACAAGTGCAATATTTTTGTATTGATAAGTTTCAATAAAGAATAACTATGTGCTGTCTATGCTCAGAATCAATTGTTCAGGGAGCAAATTGAAAAGCTCAGAGAACAGGTATAATAATGTTTGTTATAATTAGTAATTGCACTATTTCGTTTCAATTATTTTACATTGCTTAGTAGAATTGTTCATATTTTTTGCTCCCACTTATTCAGGAAGGTACCTACTTGAAGAAAATAGACACTTACGCGATAAGGTAATTAGTCTTTCTTGTTTCTAAAATATTATTTGATTTAAATCACAAAATTAAAAAATATGTAATAGTATAAAATTTGCTGACAATTCGTATTATTTGAAATACAACCTTTGCTTCGCTTTGATTAAAAGCTAATTTCAACATAATTTAGTTGCTGTATTGTAGTGTCGGATTGAACAAGATAATGAACTCAAACAGAAAGTTGCAGGCGGGGAAGGTTGAGACAGGTTGTTCATAGGGAGACCTGAGAGAAGAAATGGTTTGACAGCTGAAAATTAACACCAAAATAAATAAATAGATCCTAATAATGTTTATATATGGGTGCACAATAATAATGTCCAATATAATGTTCACCCGCCCATGTATGTATGTCTGAATTAAGATAAATGAGTAAATCTTGCTGCACTGTCTAGTCAAATTAAGATTGTCTGTCACGGACGTACTCAAAGCTGTAATTTGTCGATTGAAAAATATCAATATTGATTTTTGTTGTGAAATGGACTATAACAATAGGAAACAAATATTATTATATAGTGTTAAGTACAAATCGGCAGTGGCTACACGCAATAATTTGGAGCATATGAGAGGCATGTGTTTGAAATTATGCCCACACTAATTCATTTATACCTGCTGCGGTACATATTTCATAGGCTGAACCCAATTAGCTAAAGTGGAAATCTTGTTTCTTTTACTTTGCTTGTAGCTAAGGTGGTAATCTGTTTATTGTTGTTAAGAAAGCTGAGAAGAATTTTTTGAGGTTAACGTATTTTTAATCTCCATAAAATTGTTTGAAAAAATATGAACAGTAAAGAATTTTATTGGAGTTCTAAATTTCACTGACTTACCCTAAAACTAACCAACATAGAACACGTTTATAGTTAAGCTAATGTTTATGCCAAAGAGAGGCACAATATTAATCAAGTTGGAGATTGTGGAGGGACCCATAGCTGGGAGCTGTGGCTTGCGACTTAAGGATTCTATTCTACAGGCCAGGATGATCCTATCAAAATATTAGTAAAGATTCTTATGCAAATTGCACTAATGTATATAAAAGAAGACAAATATATATATACATATGTGTGTGTGGAGAGAAGAGAGTTAAATACAACCACCTATCATCACGAGAAGTCTTTTCTTGTAATAAAATATAGTATAGCTAAACGATCCTATTAAAATATCTAATAGATAAAGGTGCTTTAAATAAAATCAATTTCTTGTTCACTGTTTTAGTTTGGCTAGAGCATCCATACGTCATTTTAGTTTAGGTGCGAGGTCAAAAACACCCCCACCTGCTGATCCGGTTCAGAATAGAAAATGTTCTTCTCAAGTTACAACAACTTCAACCATACCTTTACATTGGGTAATAGGCCACAAGTTGAGAGCATAGCATTGAAACCATGATTTCAAAGAAAACTTTAACAAAACATCAAAGTAATCAATAGGGTGGAAAGAACAAAGAAGTATTGATACCACTGTCCACTCCTAAGAATAATGATTTATATACAACTGCTATTACAAGTTAGTTAAGGATGTTTTTCTCTGTGGGACTCATGTTAAAATTAGAATGCAGGAAACACTAAAAAAAGTAACCCAAAAAGAAGAGAGTAAGAAAAAAAAAATCAACTTGGCTACAAACTCCATCATGATGTATAATAAGTTTCTCAGACAAAAATACCAATTGTTTTCATCTTTTCATTTCAAAATAAAATAGAGACTACACATGGACATGCATTGAATATCTATTATGCAGCCACATAAAACTTTTATAGCTCCAGCAAGGCTCTCAGTTGGTAAAACTACTTTGATTGTGTTTTTTATACTAGTTTTTCCACTTGAAATTCAGCTCTGCACAGCAACCCAAACTTAAAAATATGACACAGTGTTGGACCGAAATCCAGAGCGATCACCTAATAGTAGTTCTCCAAGAGATAATGCTCCGATTCAACACTTTCAGTATTCTGCATTGTACACATCATTTGTCATTAACATATAATCAATGAATAATCCAGAATAATAGTCAATTTACATGCAGTATATATTCACATACTGATTGATGTTATTCACACATAGCATTACCACATATATATCCAAAATACGCTTTAGTCACATACTAACTTACTGAGTGTGGTAGGGTTGTTAGTTGATTAACATCTTTTAAACATATGCTTCCAACATATAACTGATGAATTTAAAGGAATAGGCATTCAAATTTGTCATTTAATTTTGGTTATATAGAATTGACAATTGATCAGTCTCACATATATGAGGAATGCAAGGAAAATTTACCAAGCAATAGGTAATATTCTCTTGTATACTTTATCTCTTTCACAGCATTAACCAAAATAAAATAAATAAAACAAGGAATGTATGTTGGTCATCATGAATGGACAGCAACTTATAATTAAAAGTCTCACAAACAAAACAAAAAAACACAAAGAAAGAGAGAAAATAACACTGCAGCCGTTAATATAAAACTATTGAAGTGAATTAATGTAGACTATCTCTATCACCTGATTCCAGTTCATATTAAGGGAGTAGAGAAATAGTTCCAGGAATAAAAACAAAAAATATCCGTTAATGAAAATAGGCAAACCAGGGGGTGGACATAATTTTTCTCCATCATTTAAATGAACCATTTACCGTGTGATTTAGGGGAAGGAATTACATTCCAGAACCTTAAGCGTTTCATCTCCAGCTCCAGTTACAATAGTCTGAATAGTATAACTCATCACAATCAGGAATATAGCAGGATGATAAAAAAAAAATCTGTCATACATTCTGAGTAATCCAGAATGAGGGTGGGGTGAAAGAAAAACTGAAATAACCTTCATCAGGAGAAATGGCAAGATTAAGAAACCTATAAGTATGGCCAGTAAGAAGTTGCAACTGCATCAAAGGACATAGAAAGATGGTAAACCTTGTATAATTAGGTGATGATAGAGCAGAGATCCCATTCCTATCAGGTGAAAATAAATGCATACACTTAATCACAGAAGACGCTCTGTACCCTTGACATGGTGGGATCTCCACACAATAATCTGTTCTGGGAGTAGCCATGTGTGCTTACTAGTTCATTGACATTTTGACAGACGAGATGCGCAAACCTGCCAAATATATAGGTTATTGAACATTCATTTGATTTGTGGTCAGAGAAGAGAAGAAAACACTTTAATCCCTGAGTCAACATGCGAAAGCAAATGCCAAAATATTCTGAAATTTATGAGCTGAAAATACGTCTTCAAGATCTAACTTTTGCAGTTATGGAATGGTAACCAACAAGAATTAAGATATTGCTTTAGTTTTATTTATTAGGTTTTTTTTTAAAGTGTAAGAAACACTAGACGTGAGCCATTTTCCGAATAATGTCTAGAGCAACATTCTACATATGTATAAGTTCTATTTATTCTTTTCTTTTCCATTTCGTAGATTTTGCTTGTTATGAATGGAAATTGCCCTTCCCATCAGGGAACATAACGCTTTGCAAGGCCAATCAATTAACGGTGCAGAATAACAGCCAAATATTGAAATGCCTGCATTTGTTATGAAAGTATAAACAGGTTAAGAAGTACTCTATTCTCATTTACCTGACTTCCAGTGTCCATATTGCTTAAGTGTGAGTTTGTGGTTGTATTCCAGAACGAATACATCGGTCCTGCAGTTCCTCCTCCAGATGCAAGAAGTCCATGAAGATGAGGAGACACTTAATCGCAATAGCTTTAACAGCTGCTGTGTGCTCACAGTACTTCAGGACAGGCTGGGTCGAGTGTTGATTCCAAACAAACAACTGCAAAAGATTATTAATTAGTGACAATTGCAAGAGAGGGAAAAAAAAGACTACAATGCAGTTGGATAGTTCAGATTATTGCTTAAGTTTGCAATTTGCATACTCTGTTGTCATTTTCCTCCAGAGATCAACTCAAGGATTATCATATGACCATTCAGTCCACAAACCTTTGAAAAATAAAAAATCCAAAGATCAAAATCATGATGGAAAATGGTAGAGCATGTACAGTGATGAGGCAGGAAACAAAAACAAAATCTAACCTCTGACGTTTGTGTCCTGACAGTTTACTAAACAAAAATCGTCTTGTGCGTGCGTATATCTCGTTGATAAATATTTTCTATCCAGGCCACCAGAAGACAAAAGAGATGAAGCTCCAAGCACAAGGGCCCCAACACGTAACGATGACCCTCCATAGATCTTATCTTCTTGCATCGTGATGCATTCCCAATCTACATGGATATTTAGTTAGAAGCCAACTGTTGAGTTAATTTGTCATGAAGTCACTCACTCTCCCTCTCATATTTTGGCTTTTAAGACTCGTTCCAGTCAACGTCAATTAGTATCAAAATTTGACTATTGACTTTTTTTAATTCAATGGAATGACACAAAAACATGAGTCCACATGGCTAATGGAGAAAACCTATACAAACAAAAATATAATTCAACAATCAAAACGTAATGATATAAACTTATAAATATGTGATTGTTATAAAGTCAAATGGCGACATGTGTTGGCTGGTATACGTTTCTACCATTAACCCATGTTTATTGTAACAGAACTCTGATGATCGAGAAGTGAAGAATACCATGAAGTTCATATATAGACAATTTGTATAGACATAAATACACAACGCGACACGGCCAAGATCACGACAAAGACACAGCCAAAACGACAAAGCTAATCAAGGACCCGACAAGGTAACAGAACTTGATGAATCAAGAAGTAAAGAGTGCCGTGAAGTTCAGATATAGACAATTGATAGACATAATACACAACACGACACAGCACGTCACGACAAAGACACAGCAAAACGACAAGAGTAATCAAGGATCCGACAAGGTATAAACATATATGTTAAAAGGTATCTTACATCAATATACATAACTGCATGACCAAGCATTAAAGCAGCATTTAAATGTATTAAAAGATACCCTTTTAGAAGGTATGTTAACAGTCTATGCCGACTGATTGAGAGTGTTCCCAAGAAAGGATTTTAACTAAACCTTGTATCTCCAAAAGCAAGTGAAAAGAAGGGGAAACAAAAAAGATAATGATGAAATTCTCTATCCTTCCCAATTTCGTACATCACCAATAATACCATGTAATGAAAATAAATGGTTAAAATGGTAAAATTAATAAGGAGAATCTTTAATTTTAATTCTAAACTACCCAAAAAAAACATATCTTTACTAATTAATTTTCAAAGATGAACTATCTGATCAAAGAAAAGATCGTCAGAATACGTTCCATTATAACACTTCCTTTATGACTTTTAAAAACATTACACATTCCATTCAGTATAATCTAGACCAATTAACTGTGAATAACTCGCATTTGACACTTTCGTAATGCTAAGAGTCTGCAGGAAGCTCCCTGTCCCCCAGAAGCTCCCTGTCCCCAGAAAGGCTCAGGTTACCTACAGGATAAAGGACGTGTTGCAACTAATTGAGCACCTTTTGTAGCTATCTTCCATCACTTACCATCTACAATAGCAAGGTTCTTATCAAATCTCTACATTCTTTTTTCTCTCAAACCTAAATGAAGGACTGCATCATATTCACACTATACCACAATGCGCCCTTCATTTTGCTGTTTTTCTTTCTTCTTTTAAGTAGATGGTGTGCTTACCAAATAAATTGGGGTTACAGAATCAGTAAAAGCAGCTAATTCACCACCATTTAGAATGCTAAAAATGGATATAGCACATTTTCAGAAACAAGATATCACATGTTGTTTTCATTCATATGCAAGAGCTCTTCCAAGGGGAAAAAAAATAATTTTGCTTAACAGAGAAACAGAAGTGTATTTGGAAGCAAAATAAAACACACAAGAAAAACCCAGCAAGAAATCATACGCAAATAAAAAAAGAATCGCAACCATTACGTAAAAGTGGCTGAGATATGTAATCAGCATTTTAGCGCATAAACTCTTACCTGAACTTTACATTGCTAGTTCCAACAGCAAGATGAGTACCACGTTGAGCCCAGCCAACAGAACAAAACGCAGTCATCAACCAAAATCACATAATTTAGTTACCTGTAAAAACCAAATCCAAATGGAATTAATAAAATAAAAACTTTCAAGTTACAATCTGCATAACCCTATCTGACAACCACAGAAAAATTGAGCACACAAATCACATGCAAAAAACCCACCTTGCTGCTACAAGCATTCCAGAGATAAACACAATTCCCAGAACAACAGCCAACACATTGTGCGATGACCAATCCACGAGATTCAGATAAAATCATCTTGCAACGCAGGGTGCATCCAAACCTATCAAACACCGCCACAAATTTTAATCTACGTTAACATCAATAATTAAAAAAAATAAACCTAAATCTACGCATTGAAACGAAAATTAAATCAGAACAATAAAAAAAATCGAACAAAATAATTAGATTAAATCAAATTCACCTTATAAGGCGATCGAGGAACTTCCTCGGAGCCTTAACGGACTATGATTAACGCCCGGGAACAACATCGTCAGACATAAACGGAGAAAGCGAATGCATTGACTGACGAGTCTCCGTCTTGTACGGAAATGTTCCGCTAGGAAGAGTCATCGACGGCGAGTTTCTCTTCTCAGCGTTATCGGAGCCGCAACACTCGGCAACATCGGTCCAACACAAAGCGGTACGGAGGAGAGTGGTGTATGCGCTGGAACTATCCTCGCGTCCTCTCAGTAGGTGTGTTGATATCAAGAGAGCAAATTTGGAGCAGATCTACTAGGAATGAACTGTCAGAGTAGATTGTTCTAGAAGGTGATGAGTAGTGATTGAGTTAATCATACGGTCGACATGACGGAGCTTTCCGGTGAAGGATAAGGTGTGGAGAATGGCGGGAGGAGTGGATTGCGGTTACGGTTGATCCGTCATGGCGGATGCTGTTAATTTTGCCGGGAAAATAAGGCAGTAAAAGATTGACAGCAATTGTTTCTGTCGGTTTATATTTTATTATTTCATTATAAAACAATTTGTGTCTTGAATTCTGTGCAGAGGGGGTTTCTTTCTCTCTTCTTTCTTTCTTCACACTGTCCCACCCTCTGTTTCCTCACTCCAAACTCCACTCCCTCATCTTTCTTATACACTTTTTTTTATTTCACTTATGATGACGAAAGAAAAAGAACAGAGTTATTTTTTTGTTTCTTAATTTTTTTTTTTTTCTTATCTAAAGTTTCAACTTTTTTTTTTTATATAACGTTTCACTCTGATAGAGACACTAAGATCTATAGTTGATGCTATTTTTTTTTTTTTTGTAAATAATGATCGGCGAAATCTAATTAATGCTAATTTTATATAAGAAATATGGCATTATAATTTTGTAGCATGTCAATATCTCGCTTTTGCTTTTCTTTATAGTAAATAACATACATATCTCTCTTTGTTAAAAACAAAGTTTTATTTTCATTCAATATCAGATTATAGATTTGCATGAGTACGCTTTAAAAAACGAATAATATTTGAATGAAAAATTAATATAATTGAATTTGATTTATTATAATATTGGTTAAATTTACTTATAAGACTCATATTAATTGTTTACGATAGATTATATTTTTATCCTTTAAAGTACTTTTATATTATTTTAGATCAGTCAATCTCAAACTTTTAGTCTAAACTTTCAAAAAGAGTGTTGAGTATGATCATTAATTTATATTTAATTATTATTATCAATACAAATTATTTGAGATATACATCTTTTGTTATAGGTTTAATAAAATAATTTTTAATACATATTTTAATTAATTTTTATGACATTTATTGAAAATATAGTATATTCAAAATCTTTGCTAAACTTTTTTTAAAAAAAAATTAATTTGATTTCAATAACTTAAACATTAATTATTAAATATTTTGGTACAATTATAAAAATCACATTAAAAAAATATATTCATTCAATTGATTCTAATGCGAAATTTTTTAAATGCAATTTTTTAATTTTATTACTATTTTAAATTTATTATCTAAACAATTATAACAAATAGATAAATTTATATTAATAGTTTTTTTTTCATAAAAAAGTAATTATGAAGTTCTAGATCCACTTAGAATATAATATTTAATATAATAATTGTTATTTGACAGTTGAGTTAGACTAATATTATTTTAAATTATTTATAATAAACAATTTAAATTATTTTCTTAACTTATTTTTAATTTTGTTAAAATAATTATAACATAATGATGAAATACTACAAAAAAATCTGTTTATATAATTATGACAACCGCCTACACAGTAAGAATTACTACTTAAATGATTTTGCCAAAAAACGAGTTAGTGATGGTTTTTGTTTTATATTTTTTTGACAGAAATGATGGTTTTATATATAATAATGCACGTTATGTTAAACACTAAGATTTTAAACAGCATATATTCAATTTTGTAGAATTACAGTCTTCTCATCTTACTTTCCTTGTAAATTCTTTGTATAACCAATTTAACAAATTCGACATTCCTATATTGCGATCGTAATTATAATTAATATTTGCCTCAAAAAGAAATTATTATTTTATATTTACTTGTATTTCAAAACAAAATTAAATGATAATATATTAAATTTTTTAAGTAATCACAATAGATTTTTAATTTATAAAATTTTTTATTTATTAAATTATATATTGTATATTGTTCATTTAGTTAATTAAATAGTTGGATTTGTTAAATTTATTATTTGTTAAAAGTTATTAATGTAATATTCAGACCACATACTCTTAGAATACGTATATCTCACCTTTTCTTAATGAAAAAAATTTATGATATAAAAGTTCTACCTTATTTTAAATTGTTTTAAATATATATGGAGTAAAGTTAAAAAAACTTTATTTTATTATTTAAGTATATATTATCATATCATATCATTAATAAATATTATTTTATTTTGAGAGATGAATTTATATTTAAATGTCTGAGATATTTCAAATATATAGATTATATAATTATTTCAAATAGAGAAAATCTACTTTTAGAAAAATTATTTAAGTATATAATATATATAATATATATATATATATATATATATAATATATAATATATATATTACATATATATAATATATAATATAATATTACTTTTTTTCATATTCCTTGCTTGTTTTTCATATTCATTATCTTGTTTGTTTTGTCGAAACTTGTTCTCACATTCATATGTGATTTAGTTATACCCATGTTAAATAATTTAGTACTACTTAGCATGTCTTGTACTTGAATATGTATGTAATTAATGAATTTAGTTTCTTAAAACAAACTACTTCTATATTTTACATATTTTACAAGATGTTTAAGTAATGGACATTTAATAATAACCTAATAGAGGATGAGATGTTTGACCAAACTCGTCCCTACTTACATAAACTAATATTTTTTATCAAATACCTTAAAATTGTGTGCTCTATATTCTATGTGTTAATAAATTCAATTTTTTTTTTTTTAAAAGAACAAAATTAAACTTTATATTTTTTGTACATATTTCGTGTATATGAAAAAATTGAAAAAGAAAATTTATAAACACAAAGTTTAAACTTTTTGATAAGATTTTGTGTTTAATAAATTTTCTAGACACATTAATATATGAAAAATTTCTTTAAAAGTTTTTTCAAAAGTGTTTCAAAAATCTTAAAGAAAAAAAAATTCCTTACACAAAACTTAAAATTTTCAATATATATTTGTGTACACAAAAAATTAAAAAAAAATTTCTAATATACAATTTAAATTATTTGAAACACGTATTATAGATAATGTTTTTTCAAAAATTTTGAAATTCAAATTGAATTTAGTTAGGTAGAAAATAAAATTGAAAAAAATAAAATAAAATAAAATAAGTAGATTGTATAAAATATAGAAATAGAAGTATAAATGTGAAATACATGGTAAAATTTTGGCTTAATTGCAGTTTTGATTCCCCTATTTTAGCTGAATCGCGAAAGTAGTCATGCATTTTGTTTTTCCCTAGCTTTGGTCCCAAACAGAATTTTTGTCCAAAATTTGATGAAATTTCATCTTTTAAAGTTGTATTTCATTATTTATGATCATAAATTTCAGGTACAATTGTTGCACCACAAGATCTTAAGGCATTGTGTGACTTAAATAAATACAAAAAAAGAATGAAATTTTATCAAGTTTTAAACCAAAATTATATTTGGGGAACCAAAACTAAGGAGAAATAAAATAGAAGAATTACTTTCGCGATTAAATTAAAATAGAGGAACTAAAACTGCAATTAATCCTAAAATTTTCAATAAACTATTAGTCCATACCAAAATATAGTTAGTATGGATGAAAAAAAAAATTAATACTTTAAATAAGTGAAGAGCGATTTAATATAATTTTTGTGTCAAAAAAAAACCTAATGAACAAACTTAATTTTATGAGTTTAACAAAATTTTCAATGAAGATTAATTATTATTAAACAATGATGAATATTTTGTACGTACCTTTTAATTATAGTATCCATTCAATTTAAATTATAACTTAATATAATTTATTTTATATATAATATTAGGCAAATCTTGTTATATATATATATATATATACATATATAATTAGTATATATGAATAGTTATATTAATTTTTTAAATTCAAATTCGATGTATTATCCTTTCTTAAAATATTCCGTTTTAACTAACCAATAAAATTACCTATGGATAACATATATGTTCAACTGCTCTTATTTCGGTATTCACATTTTTATACTACCTCGTGTTTTGAATATACACTCCCAATGTCTTTATACTAAAAAAAAAGGTTATACTTTGATTATGTTTTGAAATTTTAAATAATTAAGATTTATGTTTTTTATTGACAAAATAAGTCATCAATGATTTTATGCAAAAGAGAAAATTAATAATATTTTTATTAAATAATAAAAAATACGATTATAATTTAGAAGAGTAAGGGAACTGATGTACGGAATACATATATATATTAGTATATATATAAAAGTATCTAAGACTTATATTTGGTGTTTATTTAAAAAAATACTATTTTTTTTTTTAAATTATCCAATTTAAACACTCTAACGTAGAAATCATTCTTATGATTTCTGTAAAAGAAATTAGAGATTCTGTTACAATAGATTTTTTGATATTATAAAGACTTATATTTCCAAGAATAATTATGTGTAATACACATATGTGCCTTGCATGATAATTATTTTTGGGACCATGTATAACAATTTAAATCTAAATTTATGAAAAAATTTAACAATAAATATGCATCAAATAATTATAAAATAAAAGAAACTAAAAATATTGATAAC
>PGTU02012264.1:0-11242 GCA_002896215.2 Cicer echinospermum | reverse complement strand
TGCACCGCTTGGATTATAACAATCAATCCCAATTAAGTGGTAGAAAGTATAGGTTAAGTTGTCGTAACGTATTAGTTGTGAAACTTAGGATATCATGTAAGTAATTAACTATAAGTAGCCACTAAGAAAAATAAAAATAATACATAATTAAATTCTCAAAAGATAGAATTATATTGAATTGGAGAGTAGCTAAAGTATTTTGCGGATGCGATAACGGTTAATAGTGAGTGACAAAGAAGGAATTTTCATCGGATAACGCTTCAAGAGGTGAGTAATCACACCCTTTAAACTTTCATGATACATTTATTTTGGAAATTTAGAATGGAAAAAGAGTTAAGTATTTTGATTGGTATTTTCTTCTAAAAATATATTTTTGTCGAGAACCTAACTCTATTAAAATTGAGATTTTATGAATTGTAATAATAGATTATAAATTGATTTACTTATTATTGTTTGTTAAATTACCATTTTGATGATTGTTGGAATATATATTCTTTAAAATGATTGTTTTATTATATTTTCTTGAATGATTGTTGTTATTATATATTCAAATCAAATATTACATTATAAATATGATTTTACGAATATAATTGTTAAAATATGAATTATTTGGATTGCATATGTTTGAGAGACATATATCATTTAACAAGACTATGTTAGTATATTTTCTTGAATAATCATTGTTATCATATATTCAAATGAAATAGTAGATTACAAATATGATTTTTCAAATATAGTTGTTGAAATATGAATTATTTTGATCGCATGTATTTGAGAGATATATATTCTTTAAAAAGATTGTTTTATTATATTTTCTTGAATGATCATTTCTATTACATATTCAAATGAAATATTATGTCATAAATATGATTTTGCGAATATGATTGTTAAAATTATGAATGATTTTGATTGTGTGTGCTGGAGATGGGTCTTGTACCCCACCTATTGATGAGTTTTAAACTTCACAAAGAGATGAGGTTTAAACTCCACCTGGATGAGTATTAAACTTCACAAAGAGATGAGGTTTAAACTCCACATGGATGGGTCTTGGACCCCACATATTGATGGGTTTTAAACTTCACAAAGAGATGAGGTTTAAACTCCAACATGGATGAGTATTAAACTTCACAAAGAGATGAAGTTTAAACTCCACATAGATGAGTATTAAACTTCACAAAGAGATGAGGTTTAAACTCCACACAGATATAGATGGAGTATTAAACTTCACAAAGAGATGAGGTTTAAACTCACACATGGATGATATTAAACTCCACAAAGGGATGAAAGTTTAAACTCCACCGGGATGAGTTTTAAACTTCACAAAGAGATGAAGGTTTAAACTCCACACATATAGATGAGTATTAAACTTCACAAAGAGATGAGGTTTAAACTCCACATGGATGAGTATTAAACTTTACAAAGAGATGAGGTTTAAACTCTACACATATAGATGAGTATTAAACTTAACAAGGAGATGAGGTTGAAACTCCACATGGATGAGTATTAAACTTCACAGAGAGATGAGGTTTAAACTCCACACGAATGAGTCTTGTACCCCACATGTGGATCAATATTAAACTTCACAAAGAGATGATGTTTAAATTCCACACAGATGAGTCTTGTATCCTATACATAGATGCGTTTTAAACTCCACACAGATGGGTCTTGTACCACACATTGGATGATTTGGTCCTCCATATGATTAGATAATACTCACTTCGCATAAGTAGTATATCTCCATCATTGAATTGATTGATTATTTTCTGCAGAATAAATGTGTATATTGGAATTATCTGATTATGATAGATGTGGATTATCGTTAATTTAATTGATGAGTTTTTTTATTAATTATTGGAAGTAGTTGGTTATTATAGAGAAACTTAGTTATATCATTAATAGTTCTAAAGAATATTTTTGGATGAAGGCGGGTGCCATGATCGACTTTTTTCCGGTTACTGCTCCGGCTGAGAACAATACTTGTTTTAAAATTGTATGTATTATTCATTGGGATTTAGTATCTCATTAAAGTGTTGTTTTCAGATACTGAGACCGTTGGGGATGTCGAGAGTTGAGAAGTTATACCTCCCTTGAGAAGAGTGACTTCCTTCAATTAGGTTAGTAGATAAAAAAATAATTAGACATAGTGTCTACATCGTACTTTATTTTGGGATTAGATATTATTTGCCCAATTTTGGATATTTTAAATATTAAAGATTTTTCAGTTGTAAGGATTTATTTTGAGATTTCATAACATTACTTCTTTCGAACAATTCATTATTTATTACAGTACCTTATTCTCTTATATAACTTTGAAATTTTTTTTTTCCATTATTACCTCAGTTTTTATACCCACTTAACTAGGCGTTACACAACCTCTCGTCGCCGCATCACTTTTTCCCTTGCCTCACTCACTCTTTGCGGCCTCACCGTTTCCCTCACTCTCAGTTTCGCCGTCTCACTGTCGTCTCTGGTCCATTTTGAATGTAAGTGTTGTCGTCTCACCCTTAATGTCGCAGTTTAGATTTCATTGCATTTCATTTGTGTATTTGTTTGGACAAAATGTGAGTTCGAATTTACGGAATCAACACAGATTGTTAATGTTATTATTGTTGATTCTTGATTGTTAATTTCAATCGTGTGATTCTTGATTTTTTAATATAGGATTATAATGTAAGCCAATGTTATTACTACTTCTTCTTGATCTGATTTTGTTATTACTGCAATGTTCATACTGATTTAATTATTACTGCAATGATCATACTGGTTATTCCTGTTTCTTGAGAAAGTTGAGGTTGAAAGAACGAGAAAGATATATTGTAATAAATCATAAATTTTGGAAAGAACTATTTATTTGAGTTTGTTGATATTTGACATTATTTTTTTTGTGTATTTATGTTGAGTGTTGAGAGTGGTACCCTCTGAATTTTTTCATTGGAAGTTCATTCCTGATTTTCCTTTTGATTGCAAGATTTATGGTAAGTAATAAAATATTTCTGGCATCCAAATTTTCCATTACTACAATGCCTATGATTTTAATTAAGTTTCTGACTATATTTTGATCAGGGAAAAAGAAACAAAAAGCTATTCTGGTTGCCAGCTATTGCTCCTCTTGTATCAGTTATACTATCAACTTTTATTGTGTATATATCAAAAGCTGATAAAAATGGGGTTAATATAGTAACACATGTCAAAACAGGCCTTAATCCAACCTCAGTTCACCAATTACAACTCAATGGTCCACATGTTGGTCAAGCAGCTAAAATTGGATTGATTTGTGCTGTTATTGCTCTCACTGTATGTTAGTTAACTAATTTCCATAGTTTTTTTTATTATTTTTCTTCAAATGGTACATTTTTTTTGGTTTCAAAATGTTTTAATCTTCTTAATGGATATGAGTGTTAATTTGGGTATTATAGGAAGCAATGGCTGTTGGTAGATTATTTGCTTCAATTAAGGGATACCATCTTCATGGGAACAAAGAAATGTTAGCAATGGGTTGTATGAACATTGCAGGATCTTTCACTTCATGTTATGTTGCAATTGGTCAGTGTGTTACTTCTTTTTTTCAATTATTTAAGTTGCACAAGTGTGGAAAAAAATGAAAGAAAACTAACATGAGACAAAAAATGATGGTTTCTCATATTGCAGTTGATTCAAAAAAAGAATATATTGTTTTTATAGTATTTGATTTAATTTCTTAACAATTGCAGGTTCATTTACAAGGACTGCAATAAATTTCAGTGCAAGATGTCAATCATCAATATCAAATATTGTGATGGCAGTAACAGTGATTATGTGCTTGGAGTTGTTTACAAGACTATTATATTATACACTTATGGCTATACTTACATTACGCCAAAAATGATATTTTACAGCTCTTTTTTTAATCCATTTACAACGTTTTTTCAAAAAAACAAGCTTGTTACACTCATATTCTTTCTGCACTTCCAAGATTAGTTGATGTTGGAAATGATGATGCCTTTAATGAAAAATGCATTGGAAATAATGATGGCAGTTTGATGAGCTAGTGTTGATGTGAATTTGCAAAAAAATGAGAATCCCACATTGGAGGGATACTCACACTAGTAGTAAGGTATATAGAGGTGGAGGTATCAACTTGGGCTGGTTGCCCAAGGGCCCCAAGTTGTTGTGAAGGAGGAGAACGCAAGCAAATTGACCACAAACACACACGCGCGAGACGCGCCGGCCGCCGGCTCGGCT
The DNA here is from genome assembly GCA_002896215.2 of Cicer echinospermum. NCBI lineage: Eukaryota > Viridiplantae > Streptophyta > Magnoliopsida > Fabales > Fabaceae > Cicer > Cicer echinospermum. The sequence continues at coordinate 7,021 of PGTU02012264.1, read as the reverse complement.
TGGCTTGGCTTTGGCTTTGTGGTGTATTTTAATGAAAACGGTATAATTAGACGTACTTGCCCTCGCACTCTAGTCAATACTCTGAATCCATGTCAGCCTCATCCTTTACTGTCGTGGCGGTCTGTTTTGTCCGGTCAAAAAGTCCAGATGGTCAGATTCCGAATTTTGGGGCGCACGAATATGTGTTTCCACACTGGATCTCTCAGATCCAGTTGCGAATTTTTTCACTCTAATAGAGGGTTCTCCCCAGTTGCGAAAGATCACACAAAAACACTCGCCACATCTGAGGCTTTTCTCTCTCTTCCCCTTCTTACTGCTGCTTCATCTCTTTCTTCGTTTTCAGAGTGGCGCCATTGTGCACATAATTACGAGTGTCAGTCGAAGAACTGCTGCATATGGATAAACTGCGAGTGTCATTTCGTAAGACTGCATATTTGAGGGTGTAATTCTAGAACGGTCTTTTTACAGTGCCGTAGAACTCCGATACAGGAGAATCTGGGCTGTTATTTATTGCTGGGGATTCGTGTGTTGCATAGTCTGCCTTGCACAATTTTGGGCAGTGACTAAGATGGCGAAACGTCTTAAAGAGAGCAGAACCTAGTCGCGACTCATAAAACCCAGTAATAATATTCAGTGGAACAAAAATTGTTTTTCAAAGGTTTTTCGAATTCAAAAACACAATTTTAGAGACGTTTTCGAAACTGCATGTCTACCGACGAAATTACTGGGCAGGTCATCTGCTCCTGACTACATACAAATCCGTTTCGGTTTGAGGAAGGTCACTTCAAACGATGGCAACAGAAAGATGTTGTTTTTTCTAACCACGAAAAAGCTTGCCACGTTTTGGAAGGGATGACATTCTTGTTGTATCAGAAGAAGGTGACAGCTGTAAAGGATAAAATAGCTTCTGAATTAACCCAATGTGAAAATAATGATTACTTTGTAGAATTATATTCTTAATGGGACTTGAGATGATCTGTATGACTACTACAGTTCCGACAACAATACTGCTAAACAGGTTGGGATGCTTAAAGAAGAAGATATGATACTGAGGAAGCTGGAGCAAGAGTATGCTGTTAGCCGCTACCTCAAATATCAGATGACAAATGACAGATCAGTGGAAGCTCAGTCTCATGAAATCCAGAAAATAGCTCACGAGACATCACTGAAGGGTATGTCCCTAGATGAACAGTTAGATTGCTTGTTATTATTGACAAAATTGCCTCCTGCTTGGAAAGAATTTAACAATTCTCTTAGGCATAAAACTAAAGAATTTCTCTCTAGAAAGTCTGATAACCCGCCTTAAGAATTGAGGAGGATCTCGCAAGCAAGACAGAAAAGATGAATTCTTCTGTGTGCAAATAACAAGAAAAAGAGTTCATTCGACAGTTCTGAAGCCAAACGACAAACAACTGAAGAATCAGAACCGCACTTCAAGAACAGCACAGGAATGTGAACCACCAAAGGTCCAATTGCCAGGCAGCCACCGCCTCTAGAAATGGCCCTCTCCTCCTTTCTCTGTTATATTGTGGGAAAGAGGGTCATATGACACGCAAGTGTAGGTTACAAGCCAGGCGCTGTAAATCAGGCCAACTTGACCGAAGAGCATTCGTTGCAATGATAACTGAGATCAACCTCGTTGGTGGATCGGATGGGATGGTGGATAGACAATGGTGCCTCACGCCATGTCTGTTATGACCGTGCTATGTTTAAAACATACACTGCTGCTGAAGATAAGAAAGTGCTTGTTGGGAGAACTCCCACACCACTAATGTTGCTGGAATTGGAGATTGTGGGAACTAACATTCACATCTGGAATGACCTTAATTCTGAAAGGGATGTATGCACACTCCAGAAATAAGAAAGAAACTGGTCTCAGGGTTTTCTTTCAATAGCCCCGGTTCACTCAGTCTATAGGGGCCAGATTTGTACACCATTTCTTAAAATGGTATTTTGTGGGAAAGGGTACGCCACACTGATGCGATGTTCTAAATTGAATGTTGAAATGAATAGATGTCTCCTTCTGCTTACATGTGTGTGATTTTATATTTGGCATGCTAGACTCTGTCATATAATAAACATGTGATTTCAAACTTAAGTAATTTAGGCTTGATTCCAATAATCTACAAAGGATTTTGAAAAATGCGATTTTTGCAGTCAAGCCAAAATAATAGAAATCCCATATATCAATGTTAGAGAAACGAACCTCTAGAATTAATACACTCTGACATATGTGAACTTGGACGAACGCTAGACCAGAAATGGAAAACGTTATTTCATCACTTTTTTGACGATTGTTCTAATTTTACTTACGTATATCTTCATGAAAATAAAAGTGAAGCGCTTGACATGTTTAAAATATTTGTGACTGAAATAGAAAATCAATTTAACAAAAAGATTAAGAGGTTTCGTAGTGATAGAGGAACAGAGTATGATTCCGGCTTATTTATTGAGTTCTATAAAACCCAAGGAATTGTACATGAAACAACTGCACCATATTCACCTGAAATGAATGGTAAAGCTGAAAGAAAGAATAGAACTCTTACTGAATTAGTTGTTGCTATAATGCTTAATTCTGGTGCTGCATCTCATTGGTGGGGGGAAATTATTTTGACTGTTTGCTATGTTTTGAATAGAGTTCCTAATTCTAAAAGCAAAACATCTCCTTATGAGATAATGAAGAATAGACAGCCCAACTTGTCTTATCTTCGAACCTGGGGTTGTCTGGCTTATGTCAGAATCCCCGATCCCAAGCGAATCAAACTCACCAGTAGAGCCCTAGTGATTGTGCATTCATTGGGTATGCAGTAACACCAAAGCGTATAGGTTTTATGACTTAAAACGCGAAATTGAATCATAAAATCAAATGATGCTGACTTTATGAAGATAAATTCCCTTCAAATCAAGAAATAGTGGGGAAGCGGACAAGTCAATTCATGTGTGAACGAGCACTGAAAGCAACAAACAAGACGAAACGGAAACTCGAATGAGTAAGAGAGTAAGAGTTGCTAAAGATTATGGACCAGAATTCATGCCTACAACATAGAAGAGGATCCTGCGAACATTAAAGAAGCTCTGTCATCCTTAGATACAGATCTGTGGCAAGAAGCTATAAACGATGAATGGATTCTCTAGAATCTAACAAGACCTTAGCATCTGGTAAAGACTTGCCTCCTGGTACAAACCAATAGGTTGTAATATGGATCTGAAAAAGAAACTGAACCGATGGATCTGTTGATAAATACAGGCTTCGCCTTGTAGCCAGAAGGTTTTTAGGAACAAGAGAGAATAAGATTTTCTTCGACACTTTCTCACCAGTACTAGACTACATCCATTAGGTTGTGCTTATTGATATGTCGACTATTCATATCTGGATAAACATGAGTTATGGGTGGGAAATGTTAAAACAACTTTTTGAATCGGTGGAACTGGAAGAAAGAAATTAATGGACAACTGAAGGTTTGTAAATTCAATGGACTAGAAGATCAAGTCTGTAAGTTGATTAAATCTCTGTATAGTACTTAAACATAGCTTCCTAAGCAATGGCATGAAAATTTGATAACTTGATTATTTCGAATGAGTTATAAAGGTCATGAAAGTGACATTTTTACTAACAAATTGAAATACATTTGCACTATCTTGTCTCTTATGTAGACGATTACTCCAATTGGCTCAAACATTCATGCCTGTGAATAATTTGAAATCATTGTTGAGCAACAACTTGATATGAAAGAACTGGAGAAGTCAAAGGTTGGTTTTTTAAAATCCCCCCTCCATTTCCTTAAAGAAAAATAAAGATATATAGGTCAGATAAAGGAGGAATTTCTTTAGGAATAATCTACTATTATTGATAAAGATCACTAAAGAAATATGATTACTTTGACTGTAAACCTGCTTGCAACACCATATGATCTAAGTGTGAAACTATTCAGAACTCTGGTGAAGGTGTTAGACAACTGAATTGCAGCATCATCTGGCACCTCAGGTATGCACTGATTGTAATAAACCACTCTATGTCGTGGGATTGTTGTGCAGGTTTACCTAGTATGACTAGTTTGGAGCTTGCACGCTATCATGTTGAAAAGGTTCAATGAGAATAAAGCCATTTAAAAAGGAAATGAGAGTCTGGATTACATTTCAATCAGACTTAATCCTGCCGAGTTCTCTTTTAAGAGGATACGATGCTGGATTGGATATTCTACCTTATCAGATGACTCCAAGGCAACTCAGTGGCTATAGTTTGATCAGATAGCCGGTGGTGCTAGTATACAGGAAATAACGAGATAGAAATAGATGAATATTTGGCTCAGTCTTTATGAGTTTGAATGATAGACTAGCTAAAATGCTAGTGAAGAAGCAGCTGGTTGAGATGCTTTGCTAGCTAAGCAATCCTTTATCTGGGATATATAGTCGTTACCAGCTGTGTGATCCATCTCTGCGATAATTCCGCGGCTATTGCGAAATTGAGAATCGTTATTAAAAGGTAAGAGACGACTTAAATACGTCGTAAGCACAACACGGTTAGAGAATTACTTCACAAGGAGTGTTATTGTGGATCATGTACGACTGATGAATAATTTAGCTGATCCTTGACGAAAGGATTAACTAGGGAAAGTTCCACAACATTTCAAAGGATGGGACTGATTGCCTATTGATAAATGTATCACTTATGATGGTAACCAACTAAAAGATGGAGATCAAGATTAGGTTCAATGGGTAATCACAGTCATAGTGATATGAGATGAACATGCTATGTTATATGAGAAGCAGATTCTGAGCGATAACAGGAATAAGATAATAGAAACTCTTAATGAGATCATACTCTCTATGGAGTGGGTAATTTGTAGTACAGTGAGTATCTTGCTAGACTCACCTACGTGATGTGGAAGTGGGCCGCTTCCTATGGAACTTTTCGCAGGCATATTCCTAAGCGTTCATAGACTGGTGATACACGTGCATGGCCCTAAATGCCGGGCTTTTTAGAATACACCTAATGCAAAGGTTGTGTGTGGTTTGAATGTAGAGAATAGAGGTTCAGAGCTACGAGTTAATTCTTGTTGAATTTCTGAATCTACTCGTATGCAGAAGGTTAAGTCGAAAGCAATTTGTTTATAGACAGTTCTATAAATGCGTCTGACAGGCTATCCAAAAACATTTTTTTTAAATTCAAGTGAGGGATGTTTGGAAATCGATTGAAATGCTTAATGGAAAACATTGTGGAAAGTAATGATGTGCATTTTATGAGCTAGTGTTGATGTGATTGAAAAAAAATTGAGAAGTCCCAATCTGAGGATACCTCACACTAGTAAACGGGTATATGAAGGTGAGGTATGACTTGAGATGGGGGCCCAGGGGCAATCCCCAATTTTGTGAACGGTAGGGAAGACAAAGAAATTGACCACCACACACGCGCGTGCGCGCCGCCGCCGCCCGGCCCGGCTTGGCTTTGTGGTGTATTATTATTTTTTCCTGAAAATTAATTAATCAATCTTTAATTAATTATTTAATTACTTGCGTTCCATCTCTAATTGAAACGTTAATTACGTAATTGCCCTCCGTTAACAACGTTGTGATTTTGTGAGGGCTTAGACAGCCACAAAATCCAGTTAAATGTTTAAAAATTTGTGAGAGCTTTTTCAGCCACAAATAAAGACCAATTTCAATTTTGGTATTTGTGAGGGCTTTTTCGGTCACTAATTTGTGAGGGTTTTATTCGGCCACAAAATATTTATAAAGTTGGCCACAAAATAGTGTTTTTCTTGTAGTGATCACACTCTTTTATCTAGCAAAATTAGGCCAGGAAGCTAAATTAGGTTAAGAAATTAGGTCAGGAAGCTAAATTTTGCTTTAATGCAATTTTGCTTTCCAATTATTAGAGTTCTGGCTTATAGAGAAGCAAGCTAAATTTTGTTATGACTGCAATTTTTATTTACAGATTTTATGAGCTAACTAATATAAACTAATTGATTAATATAATACTTCAGTTTTTTGGCTCAAAGTATTTTAGGCTACACATTATGTTATTTAGTTGTTCTGCTCAAGTGATTTATTTAAGCCCAAGTATAACAACCAGATGATTGCAATTAGCATGCATAGACTATTAGATTTGGTGCGTAAAAGTAACAAAAGCTGAAAAAGAGATATTGATTGTACATCACTACTAGAAATTAAGGTTTTATCTACGGATATTCCTGCAGCTTTAAGCTAAAAATCCGCAGGAAACACGTTTACCTCCAGATTTACTTGAGGAACTATTTCCCCACGTAAAACCTTCGGATAATTGTTTCCTGAGGATTTCTATATCTGCAGGTAAGGTACATGCGGATAATTCCGCAGGAAAAATCAATAAAATCCGCAACATATATTTTATATATTTAAGGCATTTTCTTACGAATTTTCATGCAGAACAAGTCTGCAGTAGTTTCCTGCGAACGTTATGCAACATTGTTTTGGACAAAAATCCGTAGGTAAATCCGTCTCAATATTGTTTTCAAAGAAAAATCCGTAGGAAAGGTTCTTTTCTAGTTTTTAAAATATATGAAAATTTCAACTAAAAGTATATGAAAATATATAATATTTTTGAAGCATTTAATTAGAATACTATTAAAATACTTTTGAATTCCTCGATAATTTAATAAATACATTTTGCCTACTAAACTCAACTCATAGATTTGTACTAGATTATCTCATTATAAAATTTCTATATAAATGACTCGTATATTTATATTATTCTCATAAATACATCAATAAACTTACCCCTTTTTTCTTAATTGTTTGGATAGACATCTTTATAATCAAACTAAATTTGAAATATTACAAATAGTAAGAATCTAACTATAGATATGAATTGGATCCCTCCTACGGCTCAATAATACATATGATGTTAAGTGTTAAGAAACAAAGAGGATTTGCCCCAACATTCTCAAATAGCTAATCCTCCACCGATGATGATTAGAGCGGTAAAAAAAACACCAACTACAAGGCCCCCTTATTTTTTTTGTTTTATTATTAGGCCCCTATC
>PGTU02012262.1:0-12397 GCA_002896215.2 Cicer echinospermum | reverse complement strand
TGAAATAGCCTTGTATTCAAATACAGAGATGTTGTATTTGAATACGACAATGTAGTTTTGTTTAAAACTTCATTTTTTAACTTTGTTTATGCATGTTTGGCATATGCAAACCCTTTCAAGGTGCATGCTAAGTTGAAAAGTTATATTATGCATTGAAATCTAAATGCTATATGTTAATTGTTAATTTCGGTTGGTGACCCTTTACAATTATTGTAGAAATTTGGGCTTTGCCCTCATATGAGAACCAAGATCTTCCCACCGGTTAGTACCCTGTGGATGGGAAGGTAGTTGGACATACCTGACTAGAGCTGTGTTAGGAGGATCTTGCGGGGCGTGTGCAGATCACCTGAGTTGTATAGTTTTTTTTGTAGTATGATCAGATTAGGTGGTTGTATAGGGACTAATTGTCTTTCTTTTGCGGTTGTAGATATTTGAATTTGGAAGACTGTACCTATACCAATATTGCCAGCTTGACATTTTCTTTTGATGGATCCATGTACCACTTTTTTATTTGACGTGGGGAAGTTAAGATTCTTGGGCAGTGCTATTGTACAAGTGTCTGCCAAGAATACCCCATGAGTATGAGCTATGTCTGATAGGTCTCATAGTCTCGGTGCATTTTGCTGTTTTAAATACTTTAGATTTTTATTTCAAACTATTTCTGCTACTTGTAAATGTTGTTGACTTTTGTCATTGTGTTACGACTTGAATATTTATCCAAAAGTATTTATTCCTTTATTTGAAATTTGATGGTTTTTGTTTTATAAAAAAGTGCTGTTACATAACGTTTTTTGTTTTTTAGTTGACATAACTTTTTTGTTCCAGTTAATGCATCATGAGTTTGGGGAGATGTTAGTAATGTTATTATATATTAGTATTAAAGTATTTTAGAACATTTCTATTTGTATATATACTACTTTATTGTAACTCTATCTAACTTCAAGTTTGTTTTATTCTATGTAATGAAACCCTATAAGGTTGTCTCTCTTCTTCTTCCTTTTTTCCATGTATGTCATTGCTTGACAATGTTACTTATACATTTTTTACTTTATGCCAGAATAAAAAAAAGTGAGTATCCTGAATGAAACAATTAAATGTGTTATATATTAAAAATAATGATGTAGTTTGAGTTTAGTTAGTTAGTTAGTTGATTAACTTAATTAGTTGGTTGGTAGTTCCAATGTGTACTCTATAATAGGAGAGAGTTATTGTATTTGTTTTATTTCTTTTTATCATCATATATAAATTTTCTAAGTAGTTTTCTTTTGTATCAGCTCTTAAACTAATTTTATATGAAATTCATCTTCGACTCTATGATCTCGTGTTTCTAACATGGTATCAAGTCTAGTTGCGATCCAAGTGTTACGATTGCGCCACAAGTCACAATGATTTAAAAGATGAAGGAATTTGTTTTTGAATGCGGTGAAGAAAATTCCAACGAAAAATATGAAGAATGTTGTCACAATTTTGTAGTAAGAACTTCTAATCAAGAAAAACACTCTGGTAATGCATGATGACAAATCTATGCACAAATCTTGTGATTTTGAGTGTGCATCATAATTTTACTATTCTATTATAAGTCACAAGCCAATCTATCAATTTATATTCTTTGCACTAGATCTAAGTCTTTCTTCCATGTTTTAATCTTTCGAAAGTTGATTTCGAGAAAAACTACCATATCAATATCGAAGACGATGGTTGAACATATCAATCTTATGCTACATTTTCCCTCTTTACTCTAATACCCGTGTTTGACCTTGGTGGAATCCTAATTACTTCGTTCTTTTGTTTCTTCTCTAATTGCTTAGCTGGTTTTATTACGACAAAATCAAGGTAGAGTCAACTCTTGTTGGCCTTTGGTCCTTGAGAGCTACAATTTCTTTTTGTCTTTGGATTTCATCTTTCTGGACTTACAATATTATTCCAAATTGTGAGCTTTGTTCAATTTTATTAGTATGTTACTATTTCATTCATTCAATTTTGTAATCCAAACTCATATCAACAATTCTCTTATTTAAGTTTGTGGGAATATATTAGAAATAAGGAAGTTAGTTTGAGTTGTGTTAATTAGTTAATTGATTAAACATAGTTGATGAGTATGTGAGTTAAGTAAACTTCGTTAGTTGGTCAAGTTAAAATGTGTTCAATAAGTAGAGCTATTGTATTAATTATTTTGTATCTTTTTAATTATTAATATTGAAATATTTTTTAAAAAATTTATTTTGGTATCAAACTTTCAAATATATTTTAATATGAAAATTTATCTTTAAGATCATCAAGAGCTCGTAGTTTCTAACATATTTTTGTCGTAAAAATTAACATATTTAAAGATAATTTAAACTCAGTTTAATCTCTTAAAACTATAAAATGATTTAGATTTGTTATGACCAAAAATTCAATAGTCAATTTGCTTCATGTCACCCAGAAAAAAGGTATGAACAACACAAATCTCAACCAAACAACAATGCAATGTGCAAAAAAATAGGAGAGCACCATGCATAAATATTGCCTTAAAATAGGGATCATAAGTGCAAAATATATTGAATTTCTTTATGTTTAAAAACATTTTATTTTTTGTATTTAAATTTTATTTTAACTGATAAAATTTGAAAATTTATAATTATGTGAATTAATAAAGGTGTTAGACTGAAAATTAATTATTCTTGTAAAAAAATTAATTTATTTCATAATTGAAAGCATAAACAAACTTTTTTTTTTCGAGTAGAAGAACTTCGAGGATTCTTCCTGTAATTCACATTACAAATTGGAGAATGAACGAGAAATCAAAATCTAAAACCATTTTTTTTATCTCTCTTTATGAAAGAGGATAGCAACAGACTTTATAAAATTTTATTTAATAGACGATCATGCAATTTTTAGTAAGATGACACAATCTAACCATTTAAATATTGTATTGCAATTAAAAAATATCTATTTATAATTTGGTCACCATATTATTCCTTATTTTTTTTATGTTACACATACCTAATATATGGAAAAATGATAGTTTAAGGTGTAGATTAATAAGTTAATACCATTTTAAAAAACCTAATTTTAGATGAAGATTCAAATTATTTTTGTTCAAGATTAGAAATTGTATTTTTTTTAAAGGACCAAACATGGTCATAATTAATTTTCTTTTTCAATTTATTATTTAAAATATAAAATGAATGAATTATTTGTAATTATATAAAAATATTAAAATCAACTAACGAGTTACTTATCACATAAATCAATTAAAATATCTTTCACCCAAATGAATTATAAAACAAACGAAAACGATTAGCTTTGAAAACAAAATATAAGTGGAAGACTTATCTTGAAGAAAAATTTAGATGAACCGAAGTTGATGGGGAATACTTAGTAAGTAATAAAAATATATTATCAAGGTATTTCATCATTATATTTTACTTTACGTCTCAATATAATTTAACCGTTTCTCCTCATAATAATTTTTTCGAAAATTCTACCGTGGATCACAATCAACATCAAACATAATCGCGACAGCAACCGCGGCTTCGCCGCTGTCAACACCGATTTCTAGAAACTGTTCTCGATTATAGCATCGCTAACTTCATAACCAATCTGTTACACTACGTCGTTTTCTTTCCAAGCGACGTTTCTCTTCATCGCTCACCATTTAGCCACGCTTTTTCGTCATCGTCACGTGCCGTCACGTGGTCTCACACGGCGCTTTCTCCGTCGTGGTTTTGCTTGCTCTCGCTGAAGTCACGAGTTTGTGTCAGAATATATGGACGCTAGCCGGTGCTTGTCGCCGGGAAGATCGGTTCGCCGCTAGGGTTTACAATGCTTTGTCGCCGCCGTTTTATGTGATGTATTCTATTGTGAGGGGGTTTGTGGGCCCTTACTGTTTTTAGGATGGTCATGTTTTATGGTAGTGGGCTTGCTTTTGGGCTTATTCTTACATGGGTTTGGGCTTCTTGGGCTATTGTTGTGTTTTGGGGCTATTGGGGTTAGTATTATGTGATTTACTCTCGTTGGGTTGAATTCTTTATGGAAAGAAATACTAGTGCCAAATTAGAGGCAAAAAATTTAGATAGGGTTTGTTGTAACAATTTATTTATCATTGTTAATTTTTTGTTTATTATTGTTAATTACTGCTTCCACTGAAGAAATTTATATAACTGCGATGTTGTTTTTTAGCTGTTTTTGTGTGTTGGGGTAGATTGATGAAATTACTATGTAGTTTGAGTTGAATATACCAAAATATATATTCAAATGTGTGGAAAATTATGTAGAACACTCTTATCATTACACTCTTATCATTACAACTCCTTGGGTACAACTTATAATGCAAATGGTAACTTTTTTTAATTGTGGGCAAGCATTTTCCTTAATTAAGTTGTTTTAAATTTTCACATAAAATATTAGTGTAAAGACTCAAACTAGTCTAAAATAAAGAAAATGTGTTCCGTAATTCTTCTCTTAAAAAAATATTTCTTCTATAAAAAAAAGTATAAGTATAATTGGTTATTAATTTTTTATTTAGTATTTATTTTGATTTTTTATTTTTTTAATTCATTTTAATCCTTTATTAGTATTTTTTTAATGTAAATAGAGCTACTTTATTATCAATCTATTTACAATCAATATGCATAATGCTTAATTTAGTTTCAGATAGGTACGCATGTCTTCTTTTACTAGGAAATTTGAACTAAGTTTTGATTCTTTCAAGAGATGTTAGAGAGTAATGGGGTAGAAGACACACCTCAAACCATGTTAATTGAGGTTTGAAGTTGCTTTCAAAGCCACCTTAACACAATAAAAAAGAGTCCAAGCTTCAACAAAATTAACCTTTCCAATTTTAAGGTGTCAGAAAACACAAAAATGAGGAGTTTAAAATTGTGTTTTGCAATTTTTGAAAATACTTCGATTGTTAACAAAAAATATATTCTTTATCAAATCATTCAAATTATGATTATAAACATATGTTCAGTGAAAATAAAGTTGAATCATAAAGAACATAGATTAGAATAATAGAGAGAGAATGGACATAAGAAATTTATATAGTTCACAATAGACTGTTGCTACATCTAGTTCACCCTTGTAGAGAGATTTTATCTCAATACAGTTGAAGACTTAATCCACTATTTTAAACAAATAGCATACAAGTATTACTTACTCTGCTATTAGATGGTCAAATTGGATGACAAGATTATTAGACGCAAAATCACCAGACTGAACCTGTATCCGAGAAAAATAGTCAAAGCTTAAATAGGTAGAGTAAAGAATACTTGCACAAACTATTTATAGAAATATAATGGATTAAGATCTCAACTGTACTGAGACAAAATCTCTCTATAAGGGGAGGCCTAGAGGTAGCAATAAAAAATATATGTGTCTCCTTTATTCCTTTTTTAATTATCGCATCTTAGTTCTTTATGATTCAATCTTACCTCTTCTAAACCTTTTTTAATAGTAAGTTGAATGTTGTGATAAAGAACAAATTTTGTAAGAAAATATAAGTAGCTTTGAAACGAAAAACACAATTCAACCCTCATTTCTTGTATTTCTAGCACCTTCCATTGGTATCAGAGCATAGTTTCTTAATTGAACATTTTACCGTGTAAGAGCAAATATCCTTATATGCTGGAATTACTAAGAAAATTGGTTGGAAATAGTGTATGTTTTTTTAAATATTTTCTTAAATGTGTTTATCTCCTTCAAAAACTTGGTTTGACAAAAGGACCATTATTGCTTTTTTGAAATATTAGATGAAGTGTTCTTGTAGAACATCTCTTTTCTCAAATGTCAACTTTATCTCTTTTTCAAAGATATTTTTTGTATTAAGAAAAGGCTTTTCATATTATTGTTTCCCTTTTTGCAAATCACTCTTCGATGATATTTTGTGTGGTAAAAAAAAATCTCTATATCGAAACAAGTGAATACTCAAAGAGAAGAATAAACATGAATAAGGATTTTTCTATATGTTACTTGAAATAGAGTAATATTCTCAAAATCATATCTATATAAGAGATATTTTATTAGATCAATTATGCAAGAAAAAACCTCTTCGTGTAATCAACTCTTCTTTTGGACAACATATTAATACCCCTTATATATTTCATCTTTCTGTTTTCTGGTTGTTTTTATTCTTTAAACTCTTCAACGAAAAACTGGACAAAATGTGAATGCTTCTGCAAGGCACAATAAGTTACTAAGTGAGAAGAGACTATTTGCTAATACTGATACCCATCATCTGATAGGAGGAAGTATTAAATAATGGAAATGTTATAGTGCAATTTAACAATGAATTTAACTTATTGGGGATAAGTTTTCTAATATGATCTAAATATATGATAACATGTGCAGGTAACCCCTTTAAAGAAATGACAAGAAATGCAACTTCTAAATCAACATCTCTCTAGAATGTTGAATGGAAACAAGTTAGGGATCCTCAGCAGAACAAGATGATGCACTCAAAATAAATTATGAAACAAGATTACCCTCAAAGAAGCTTGTACTTCAGTATGAGCCACCTTGGCAATTGATAAGCTAGAATTAATCTATTTTTATAGCTTTATTTGATAGGTTAATTTGATGTTTTTAATTCCATTTTAGTTATATTTTACTATCTTTTTGTTTTGTTTTGATTGCAAGGAGAAGTGAAGGAATAAGTAAAAAAAATTGGAGCAAAAGAGCCTTGAAGTCAAGTGGTGCATCATGATCAAGAAAATGAAATTAACTCAAGTTCCAGCAAACATTACTGCGTGACCATAATAGTCATTACAACCATAATGGATGAACAAAAAAAATAAATAAATAAGAATTTGCCAATTCAAGTCAGCAAGGATTACTGTCTGGCAGTAATGACCATTATGGCCATAATTTGTTCATCTTCTGCTGCTGCATCTATTACTGCTTGACAGTAATGACCATTATGGCCAGTAATGACCATTAAACCAAAAATCATTATCAATATTTACTGTTTTAGCTAATCATCAAAGTAAAAAGACACTAGTACTATAACAAAGTCCTTGTGGGAACTATAATTTTTACTACGTGATAATACAGTGCATTTGCGGTCCTATCAAGTTTTTTGGCGCCGTTGCCGGAGACTTTATTTTTTTTTATTTATCTTAATTCTTTTTTTCTTATACGTATTAGACTAAAAAGTTTCATGTATATATATATATATATATATTCACTCTTTGAATGCGAAGAATCTGAAGTCTTGGGAATCTTTTCGACAATTACCGAGATAGAAAGATATTTTCATAGGAGAAGAAGGGAGAAAAACACTTATGAACAAGAAAAAGATTTAAAAATGGCTGAAAATAGAACCTTGAAAGAATATGCCTCTTCCAATACTACGATACCACATTCGAGTATTGCGCGTCCGAAGGTAGAGGCTAACAATTTTTAATTAAAACATTCGTTGCTATCTATGGTACAACAAAACCAATTCTCCGGTACTCCAACGGATGATCCAAACCTCCATTTGTCTATTTTTTTTAGAGTATTGTGATACTTTGAAAATGATTGGAGTGACTAGTGACGCCATTAGACTAAGACTTTTCCCTTTGTCATTAAGGGATAGAGTTAGAGCTTGGCTACATTCAGTTCCTTATAAATCCATTACCACATGGGATCTGTGAAAGCAAGCATTCCCTTGCTAGATATTTTCCACCAAGCAAAAACTACACAATTGAGAAATCAAATCACAAGTTTTTTCTCAAAACGAAGGAGAATCGCTCTATGAAGCTTGAGAGCGTTTCAAAGAGATGTTGAGATTGTACCCTCATCATGGGATGAGAGACGACTAATTGTCTATACATTCTACAATTGACTCTCATACACTACAAGAATGACACTAGAGGTTGTTGTAGGAGGAGCATTAATGAACAAGAACATAGAAGAAGCCTATGCTCTAATTGAAGACATGGCATAGAACCACTACCATAGGTCAAGTGATCGATCTCCTCATAAGAAAGGAGGCAGATATGAAGTTGATGCATTAGATCATATTGCTTCTAAGGTAGATGCATTGTTTCAAAAATTTGAAAAATTGAATGTAAAAGATGTCACACCAAATGTTTCTCCTTGTGAAATTTGTGGTATTGTTGGTCATGTGGTTGTTGAATGTCAATTCTTAATGAATGTTAATGGTGGGGTGGGTAATGAGCAACCTAATTATCTTAACAATCCACAAAAAGGAGACCTTTATTCAAATACTTATAATCAAGGGTGGAGGAATCATCTAAATTTTTCCTACAAAAATTCTCCCCTTAATCCCATCCCCCAACCAATGGTTAGACCTCACAGTTTCCAAGGACCAAGGTCTTTCAGCAACCCCCAAAAGTCTAGCTTAGAAAATTTGGTGGAAAAGTTTGTGTTAACTTAAATCAAACAAAATGAGGAGTTTAAAAAATCATAACCAGCCAATGAATTAAGCACTTAGGTAGTTAGTACCTAAGGTAGATTCCATGGCCACACACAATAAAATATTGGAAACACAAATCACCCAAGTGGCTCAACAAGTTGTTTCATCCTCTATATCTCCCGGTGTATTCCCAGGGAAGCCTGAACCTAACCCAAAGGGAAAATTAAATGTTGTCACCTTAAGAAGCGAAAAACAATTAGAGGAACCCAAGGGTAGTGATGTGGAAGTGAATGTTAGGGATGGGAATCAAAGAACCCAACCATCAAGTGATAGGGTAGATGAAGAAAAATAAAAACTTTATGTGTCTCCGGCACCATACAAACCATCCATACCATTTCCCCAAAGATTCACAAAGGCTAAAATTAAGGAGCAATATAGGAAGTTTGTGGAACTTTTTGAAAAAATGATATATAAACATTCCATTCACCGAAGCACTGTCTCAAATGTTGTCATATACTAAATTTTTTAAAGAAATTTTTTCAAACAAAATAAAACTTGACGATAATGAGAAAGTTGCTTTAACTGAGGAATGTAGTGCCATAATTCAAAATAAATTTTCTCCCAAACTTAAAGGACCCTAAAAGTTTTTATATTCCTTGTGTTATTGGTGATATGAGTTTTGAACGTGCTTTATGTGATCTTGGGGCTAGTGTAAGCCTCATGCCTTTGTCAGTTTATAAGAAGTTTGATGTGGGTGAGTTAAAGCCACAAATATTTCCTTACAACTAGATGATCGATCTATCAAGTATCCGGTGGGAATATTAGATGATGTTCCTATCAAAGTAGGACAATTGTTTATACCAACTGATTTTTTGGTGATGGAAATGGAAGAGGACTCCCAAGTCCCAATTCTTCTTGGGAGACCTTTTCTAGCCACAACATGAGCTGTTATTGATGTGAAACATGGGAAGCTTGTCTTCAATGTGGGTGATGAAAAGATTGAATTTAATTTGTCTAACCATATGAAAAGTCCTTCTCTTGAAGATTCTTGTTGCATGGTCGATTTAATTGATCATTGTGTTAAGGAGTGTCCTTTAGGACCACTCTGACAAGATCCATGGGAAGCATGCTTGATTGGAAGCACAAATCATGAAGACTTGGCAATGGAAGCTGATGCATATGCTAACTTGTTGGATGAAAATCCTCTTCTTCCAAACTTAAATTTTGAGGCATTAGTAACAGAAAATTATGCCCCCTTCCCAAAGAGTCTCCATATGTAGAACTTAAGCTTTTGCCCTCAAATCTCATGTATGAATTCCTTGGCAAAAATACTACATTTCCTGTCATTGTAAGTGTTGAATTAAATTGTGAAGAAACTGAAAAATTTCATGGAGTCCTCAAGATGTACCCAAAAGCTATTGGGTATACTATTGAGGACTTAAAGGGAATTAATCCATCAATTTGCATGCATAGGATACTACTTGAAGAGGAATATAATCCCTCTATTGAGCATCAAAGGAGGTTAAATCGTAACATGAAAGAAGTTGAAAAAAGAGGTACTTAAACTCCTAGATGTCGGGGTAATTTACCCTATCACTGATAGGAAATGAGTTAGTCCTGTTCAAGTATTTCCAAAAAAAGGGAGGTATCATTGTTGTTAAAAATGAAAAAAATGAATCCATTGCAACTAGGACAGTTACTAGGTTGAGGATATGCATAGATTACAGAAAACTGAACAAAGCAACTCGTAAAGATCACTTTCCTCTCTCCTTTATTGACCAAATGTTAGAAAGGTTAGCAAAGCATTCACATTTTTGCTATTTGGATGGCTATTCTGATTTTTTTCAAATTCCCATTCATCCTAGCGACCAAGATAAAACCACGTTTACTTGTTCTTATGATACTTATGCTTATAGGAGAATGCCTTTTGGTTCGTGCAATGCCCCTGCTACATTTCAACGTTGCATGATGTCAATTTTTTTCTGATTTTGTTGAGAATATAATGGAAGTATTCATGGATGATTTCTATGTATGGATCTAGCATTAATAATTGTTCGGCCAATCTTAAAATGGTAATTGAAAGGTCTGAACAAGTTAATGTTGTGTTAAATTGGGAGAAATGCCGCTTTATGGTTAGAGAAGGAATTGTTCTTGGACATTTGGTGTCCGAGCGAGGTATTGAGGTAGACAAAGCAAAAATTGAGGTAATAGAGAAAAATGTCACCTCCCACCTTCGTAAAAGAAGTGAAAAGTTTCTTGGGGCATGCAGGATTTTACCGTCGATTCATTAAAGATTTTTCTAAGATTTCTAAGCCTCTAACCAGCCTGCTCCTAAAGGATGCAACTTTTGTCTTTGATGAATTTTGTCTTGAGTCATTTTGCAGGTTAAAAGAAGGATTGATATCCGCCCTGATTATGCAACTGTAACACCCCGATTTTCAAAGCGAGTGTGTATTATTTTTTCAAAAGAAATTAAAATAAAACAGAGAAATAAATAAGGTAATACCTTTGGATAAATAATTAAGTCATTATAATTTACAAGCAGCGGAAAAGTTTCTCAAAATATGAATCCAAAATATTTACACATCAAAAGTTAGTACATGTAACCCATCGAAAATAACATGTCAAGTTGACAATATTAGTATTGGTACAGTCTTCCATTTTAAAATAAATACAATTCAAAAGAAAGACGTTTGTTCATCTATGTCAACCTAATCTGATCATTCTTCAAAAAAAAACTATAGCTATACACCCTGAGTGATCTCTGTAAGACCCATAATTTTAAAGTACACTTTATGTACTTATGTATATTTTGGATTTTGGCTCGGAGGCTTTTTAGCCAAAGTTAATAATATTTTGGGGGTTTTATGATCAAAAAGATATTTTAATGACGATTAAAATTTCTCGTCGATAAATAATTGAAATTAACTGCGGTGAATCCTTTACGGAGAATTTAATACGTTTCGGGTGAAATGGTAATTTAACAAATATCTTGATATTTTTGAGAAATTTATAAGTTATGTTTATTTTATAGTTATGTGTTTATTTGGAGGAAAAAAGAAAGGAAAACTAGAAGGAAGGAAAAAGGAAAAAAAAGAATATATAAAGGAAGGAAGGAAAAAGGAAGAAAGGAAAAACAAAGGAAAGAAAAAGAAAAGAAGGAAAATTTCAAAACTCCATCTTCTTCCTCTCTGTTACCCGCGAAGCTTTTCCCTCCTTTCTCCCGTTTTCATTTTCGTCGCTTTCTTTTCTTCAAAACTAGTAACCCAAGGTTGGGTGAGAGTTAGAACTTGGATTTCGCAACTCCACTCTTCCTCTTTGATTCGAAAACGAAGAAAAACGGTATTTGAGATCCAAACACAAACCCCTCCGTTTCTCCAAGATCCAAGCTTCATTTCGCGAAGAGTTAGAAGGGAAGGTTGCTCACTACCACGCTACGGTGCTAGTGAACTAATTTGGAAGCGGCGTTGCGAGCGGAGATTTTACCGGAATTACTCGCGGTACCGGAAACGCACGTTAAAGCTAACGTTGAGGTAAGGGCTCCTTCCAAACTTCTAGTTTGCATTAGGGACTTATCTGTGGTTGTGTGGGAAGTAATTTGTTAGGGTTTAATATATTGATTTGGGGAAAAACGAAACTAAAGCGTTATGGGTAAAACCTTAGAGTTAGGTTTTGTTTATATGATGAATGTTTCGTGGTAAATGAATTTGAAGTCATTGTGTATGATTACGAGTAAATGAAATTTGTGTGTATCTGGGTGTTATGTTGCGTTGATTTGTGTTCGTTGTATTTGGCGTGTCCATACTTGATGGTTGTTAATTGGTGTGTTTGTTGTGAATTATGGTTTGAATGTGAGAGTACGTTTGAGTTTGTTTCTGTGGAATTGAAAAACCATTAGAGTTAAACGAGTATTAAAAATGGGGAATCTTTTAATACCTCGGTTTACTTAATGTGCATTTGAGGAAAATGTTTAAGTTAACTGGGCGTTGAGAATGGGGAATCTCTTAATGTCTTGATTACTTAACTATCGTTTTTTGAAAATCGTTTTGGTAA